>VWZW01007724.1:246862-262710 GCA_013397115.1 Edolisoma coerulescens | reverse complement strand
ATTATATATAATATAGTATATTATATATAAACTCAATATATTATGCAAATGTGTAATATATAATGATATATTTATACTTATAGTTTCAAATTATAAATACAAATGTATAACATAAACATTTATAAATCTGTCAGGGATGCATCTGAAGGTCTAGGATTGAGGTGAGCAGAAGTCTGTAGCAACACAGGAAGACAATGGAAAGTTATCTGCAATTTTGTTAATAAAAAGGAGCACTCAAACTCAGTCATGTTTGATTTTGGTTTTGCTTGTGGAGTTTTCTCGGTTTTGTTTGTTTGGCTGGGGGATTTTTTTGTTTTTATTTGTTTGTGTGTTTGGTTTGGTTTGGGGTTTTGTACTCTGATGTTTGTTAAGTAACATTCTGTTTCTGAAATGTCCATTTATTTACTACTGGATAGTCATTGTTTGTATTACCTGGAGGCAGAAGCAGAATTCATAGAAAAATTTTGTCAAATGGAATCCATCACCTAAAACAATTAACAAAGGTTAATGTTTTTCCTTTTTCGAGCCTCATGGCTCAACATATCACAAACTAGAAAATATTTAGGAGTGAGGAAATAAATTTTAGTACTTTTATTTGGATAAAAAACTATTGTTTCTTTTCTGGTCTTCTGAATCATAACTGATATTTGTGGAGCAGGTCCAGGGAAGGGAACGGAGTTGGGGAAAGGTCTGGAGCCCCAGGAGTGGCTGAGGGAGCTGGGAAAAGGGCTCAGCCTGGAGCAAAGGAGGCTCAGGGGGGACCTTGTGGCTCTGCACAACATTTAGGAGCCAACAACGTTTTAACCTGTTCTGGAGAGATCTGTGTTTTTCTGCATGAGCTGCAAGGATCAGTGTGAGAAATACCAGTGAGAAAGTGACGAAGTTTGGGGACAAGTTCCTTCTGCCCAGACGAGGAGATGCCCGTGAGAAGTTTGTCACAGCTTAGAGTAAACTCAGAACTCTGCAAAGCACCTCTGTTGTTGCACAGATAAGACTCAAAAACGGTCCATTTCATCCCAAACACTGCAGAGAGGCAAAAGAGGAGAAATAAACAGTGAAATACTGCTGTGTGCCAAATAGAAAAATACTGAATTGTTGTGTGCAAAAAAAACCCCAAAAAAGCTTTGCTTTTTTTGTTCCTTTTTTCCTTTCTAACATCACAGGTATTGCACCAAGTAATTAAGCCTCCTCCCCTTAAGCTTAATTGTTCCTTGACAACTTTTTATTTTCTTTGTCAAGAAGTGAGAGCTCACTAGCTAAGACTTCTATAGACCTCACAGTTTTTGTTTTTGAAGTCATCTTAAATGTGTTTATAGCTGATTAAAAAAAAAAAAAAAGGGAAAAACAAAAAGGAAGAAAAAATCAAAGCCCTTTCAGGGCTAGTGTCCACATTCGAACTGATTGAAAATAAAGGAATGGTATTTTAGTGTTTCATCAGCTAAGTGTTGTCAAATAGCTGCATTTATTGTGGTTTTGGGTATCACAATTTTAGGAGAAAAAGTTTAGGGAGCACTTTTTATTCAAACATTTCCTATATGATTTTTTCCTTACACATCCAATATATGCAGTTTATGACTCAAATATTTTAAAGAGCTGCAGTTTCAGAACATTAAATGATCCTATGCCTGGTGCTTCAGCAACACTGTCAACTACAGAAACTTCAGAGATGTTTCATGATCTGAAAGGTTATTCCAACAGACAAAGCCAACCAAACAAGATGTTTTGGGTTTTTGTTTCCAAAATTACAGCTCACTACTTAAAGATTAACTAACATACTTTAAAGGTGTGAAAATGCTGCGTGATTTCAAATTTTTGAAAATAACTACATAGATTTGGTCATAAATGTAACAAAGATAGATATTCCAATTTACATATACATCATGACTTTTTTTTTTTCTTTATTCTCTGACTCTTTCTTCACTTTTCTGGGGCAATCACTTTTTTTTAGGCTGCCTTTTTCTGGCTCCCACTTTAGCTTCAAATTGACTCTACATTTCTAAAACAAACCTCATTGAGATGTGACAAAATCTGGGCCATTGCAGTGACTGCAGGAGCCTGTGCAAATTCCTGCCCCTCTACCTGAGGCAAACTGGGAGTCCTGATGCAGAGAATGTAAATCAAGCCCAGATGAAGCTTTTATTGAGAAGCCTGAAAGTGTTAAACTTAGTAATAAATAAAACCAGGTCTTCTCACTCATGCTCTGGTACAATTTGGGCATTTGGTAAAGTCTTTGTGGAGTATTAAAATCACCCTACAAAGAATTCAGTTTACTTTTAGGAGTCAGCCCTCCATCCTGTTGTATCACAGGCATCTCAAACAGATACATCCTGGCAGGAGTGGCTTTTAGCCTTGATGGTTCCTCTCAAGTTATGATGAGCCAAACTTGTCTCTTTTAGACCTAAATCTATAGTTTTTTCCTAAACCAAGACCCAACAACTAAGATGAGGACATCCACAAGGGCTGTATCAATTCAATCCCAATTCTTCCCCAATCTGAGTGAATCCACTGACATAACAGGGCGACAAATAAAGGGCATTATTAATTTTTTTTGGACACATTAAGTGTGTCAAAGTGTTTGCCACATCCCGTGGAAGAACTGCAGTGTTTGCACGGAAATCAAGAACCAAACTTCTCAGTAACCTTAAGGTGCCCACCAGCCCTTCCTCCTTCCCAGCTCTGTGTTTTACACAGACCTGCTCTGTACAAACCACCCAATTCCATCAGTGCAGCTGCTGGTTATCCTTCTTCATCCTTCCATTGCCAGGTGCCTGGGTGTATTGAATACTAACTAAATCATCCATTCAGCCCGGAAAGGACATTATCTGCAAGATTTGCTGCTCCGTCTCTCTCTCAAATTCAGCCTCCTGCTCCTGGCTGCATTGACAGAGCACGTTGCCCACCTGGCATTTGTCACAGTTTAACTCCAGATTGCTATTAGCTTGTACATCAAGAGACAGATAGGCACAATGAAACCCTGAAACTTAGTCGAAATTTCTTATTAATACCCGTGCAAGGGGAGCTCACCTCCTGAGAGAAAAGGCCATTTGTGTGGTAGGATTCACGGCAGATAAATCGGGAGCTGGATGGTAAATTTATGTTCTATATTTATGCTCCAAGGTTTGATAGATATTTCTGCTTTAAAATAAGGTCTTACGAAGAAATGAAATTGAAGCACAGGAATGGGTATTTCCAAACAATGCCAGAAGAAGCTGCTTTAAATGGATAAAAGTGTACTGTGTCTCTCTCTAAAATTACCTTTTTTTGCATCTGTTTTCTCCCAACAGTAGCATTGTATATTTGCTAAAGCAGACATGGTGTACATAGTTTAATTCAGAATTTATTTCTGCAGATGACTCCCAAAATTTGGTAGTTTTATGTCTCCCTGCATCCAGAAATGATATAAAGCCATTCTTAGCCTCCAATAATGAGAAAAATGTTTCATTTCTGTAGCTTGCTTAATCCCACAGTATCAGAATGGGCATAGTGTGGCAGATAACAGGTAAGGCATTTAGCAACATGTTAGCTCTTTGAGGGAAGCAGAGCTGAGTTATCAGACACCCGAAGACACAATGGGATGCTCACACAGAGAGATAGCCCCACAGGAACGCTGTGAATGTGTGCCTTCGACGTGTTGAGGTAACCACACTCCCTTTTCTACTGACAGCAGCAAAAGAATATAAAATCACCTGCTGCAACCCAAAAGTTTTGAGTGAGCGAGGTTTTTCTGGAGTACATGCAATACAGAAAAATCCAGATTTAGCAAATAGCGGCGATTTGAATGTTCAATACATTAACGCTGCAACCTGTAAAGGGTGTAATGCCAGGAGATATCATCAAGGTCTGAATACCACAGCGCTGTGAAGAAAGGAGATGAATAAAGTGCAGAACTGCTTATTCATGCATGAAGGGGTTATAATGGCAGCCTCCTGACATGCTCTATTTTCAGGGCCAGTTTTTAATCCCAGAAGAACTGCAGAACTGCAAGCTGCAGAAGACCTGCTGCCCAGCTGGTGTGTATGTGGAGATTTTAATTTTTTATTTTGAGCTACAGGAATAGCAGAAAAGTCTAAAATTAAGAAACTGTTTGTTTGAGTCGTTTGAAGACACACTTGTAACTACCGCAGCATAGGTAGTGTTCTGCTGATTCCCGGTTTCTTAATTTTAAATTTCTGGTTAGCAGCTAGCTTAACTGAACAAAATGCACTCTCACTAATTTGCCTGCTATCCCCCCAATCTGTTTAACACCTCAGCAGGATTAATATCTTCTGTGTACAGACACTGGAACCAGCATTGTTATTGACAGAACAGTGCCTTCTGTGAAAGACTTGGTGTGATAATAAACACTTACTTCAAGGAGGAATTACAACACGAAAGTTTTGTCTATGTCCATTGAATTTTCCCTATCAGCTATCTATGGCAACATAACTCTTTTGCCTCCATCTGTCCTCATGGTTGACTTTGTAAGGTGTTTTTTACATTTAATGCAAATGCACTTTGTACATTCAATGTGCAGGGGATGATGTGCAGAGGTGCAGCCCAAATGTGTAACCTGAGAACTGAAAATTCAGGGTGAGAAAGGACATTCTGCTGATACATAAAATAGAGAGGACACAGATCTTCTCAGGTTTTTGAAACTGCAAGGTTTGGGATGTGCAATGAACTTTCTGGATGACCCTGCACAAATGTGTATTTTCATTCCTTCTACAAATATGGGGTATCATTGCACTAATGATTTATATGAATGTGTAAAGTATATAGAGTATCTATAAATATATAAAGCATATACAGTTGGAAGGATAAAAACTCCTATATTGGCTGTCTCCTAAAGGTATTTTGAGAAACAATACAACCAAACCCCCAGTTAAAACCATTTTCGTCCTTTTTGGTTTTACTGCTGCTTTCAACTAGAGCTCTGTTGAATTAATACCATTTCATCAGTCTGATTTAGACCTGGAACTCATTCCTGAGCCTAGATTTAGTTGCCTGAGTCAGTCATTTATCCAGAGGTGATGAGAAAAAAAGGCTGTTGCTGCTGCTCTGGTGTCCAGGAGTAACAGCTGGCATTTCCTCCTCTTGAGAGGACTGCCAAGGACAGAAATGCACAGAGCAGTAGTGGCGCAAAAGACTCAGAAATCTGCCCAAGCAGCTGTCACTGTGATGAGCAGAGTGCAGATACGCAAAACACCACGTTGCTTTGCCAAAATCTTCAGTGGTTTTGGCACCCCTTCTCTGTGAAGCTGGATGGTGACAGTAACAGCAATGTCAGGCACCTCTGCAGCCAAGGAGGAAAGAGGCAAGGTCTTTTATTTTGTCTATCCTGAGATGCTGCCAACGGGATGGCAGAGGCCAGGCAGGCATCACCATGCCTGGGTGGCTGGGTTGTTCTTTAATTTAATTTAGTTCCACTGTCAAACCAATATGAAGCAACCAGATTTTCACAATAGGGTGGCAAGGAAGAGACATGTTAAGGAGCAAGTTTCCAGCTCCAGGAAGACACACTCAGAAGACGGATTTAGGAAAAGAGGAGTTTAAAAGCAGGAAAAGAAAAAAAAATCTGAGGTTGCACAGCTGTTTCTGTGTAAAAAAAGTTACTATTTGGAAATGTGCCACTCTAGAAACAAGGATTGTGGATTTTTTGTTTGCTTGGTTTTTTCCCCCTTTCGTTCAAATTTATGTCAGTGCAGCTTTCGTAAAGGAAGTTTCTTGCAAAATCACGACACCTAAGTTTTGCCATTATCCTTAATGGGGTAATATTTCTTAAGTGAATTGCAGACAACTCACTCTATTTGCAGACTTCATTTTAGAGTGGGAAGGAATTGCCTCTGCCTTGTTCTCTGCCTTGCATGCTGAAATGGAAGGGGCAATGTAATCTGGTTGTTTCAAAACAGAGCAATCATTTCAATGTCTTGATTGCACTGCCTGGCCCAGATGGACTTCTCTGCTATAGGACATGAGCTAAGGATCAATTATCTTTTATTTTTGAAGTCCGTGTCATTAGTCACGAGTTAATATTGAAACCCCATCGACAAGTGGTGAGAAAGCTCTGCATCTTTTCCTTTTTGATTGCTCTGTAAAAGATTTATGCCAGGCATACAAATGGAAAACGAACTTCTAGGATATGTTATTTTGAAAATAAAATTTTTGGAGAAACTGTAGTTTGTAGTTATAAGGCCCCTAAGAACAATAGGACACAAAGCAAAATGAAAAGCACATCCATTAAAATAAGAATCCAAAAGGAAACAAAAAACTGAAGGTGTTGCTTTGTTTTTTGTTTGTACACAACTAATTAAAAATTATTAGCTAAAGAGGCAGTAGTTTTATCAAATAATTGTATAAAATTATTTTCTTTACCCTGTATTGTTCTGGAGACAGGAAAGGACAAAACCACCACAATCACCACAAAAGAAGTGAAATATTCCTTGCAGGAATGCCAAGAAGAAATAAAAAGGTGATCGTGGTGCTGTGAGAGGAACTACCCAAAGTCCCTAGGCTGGCACCATTCTCTGGGCAAGCACCAGCAAAAGGAGATTAGCAAACTGTAATGGTGTGTAAGGGACAGGGTGGGGAAAACAGCAGAAAACATAATGACACATTACAAATCAGAGACTTTCCCGCATCTGGGATATCATTTTGTGCATTCCAGGTCTGAAAATATACAACGGAAGAGTGTAAGCCATCCAGGGGAAGATGATCAAAATGATTTCATACACAGAACTCTCCTCTGAGGAGAGATTGAGAAGACGTGGCTGGTTTGTTTTAAAGAGAACATAAGAGCAGACACAATAAAAGCATATTCCAGTGATTTGCATAAGAACTACAGGACAGAAGATCAAACAGAGCCATACCAGTTGTCATCACTTTTTCAATTTTCCATTTCAGGGAAAAAGCATCACTGAAAACAGATACAATACACAGATCACATTCTTTTTATTTCAAGAGAAAACTTACCTTAAAGACCAATAACTTTATCATATTTTAGCAGGAAGATAATTTTTCATACAAAAGTGTAAAGATAACTTTTTGGACAGAGAGGACAAAAGCTTGGAGGAGGAAAAAAGCAGAAACTGCCCTAAAATAATGGTCAGAATGGCAAAGCCACAGAGGTGTACCACCAGATGCAAACAGAAGTAACGGGATAAATAAAAAACTGATGAGTAACAAACGAGTCATGTGATCAATCGTTTTAATTTTGCGATTAATTTTGCTGTAATTATGTGCACGTGAACTACTACAGCATTTTTATCCTGTTCTGATTTTTGATTTAGTTCTTCAGGTGTAAATTTAGAGTCTATTTTATGCAAGCTCTCTGTGCTACAGTTTCCTAGAAATCTTTCCAATTTGCCTGTTTTGAACAGAACTGGTGTGCAAAGTTGAAATGTCCTATTATCCTGTTAGGATTTTCGTAAACATACGGGAAAATGTGTACAGTTTTATCTGGTTTCTAAAGTTTTAGCAGGTGTGGCTTGTTTTTAAAAGAAACCTGTCTGAAATATTCCATATTCACAGACTTTCAATACAATGAGCAATTTATAACCCAAGAGAGATCCTCCATGTCTTTCAATAATGCATACAGAATCCATTAATATAATGAAAATTAAGCTTTTCTCACATCCAGATTCTGATTCTTGTTCTCTACTTTCCCTTATCTGAGAGATATTTTCAGTTTACAATTCATTAAAAATGTCGCAACAAATTGCTGTGCTGAAATACAAGAACAATCATTAAAAACAAATTTATCCTCAAAAGACAAAGTTCCATATTACCAATTTTGAGGACACATTTTGTTTTAATGTACACTTTGAAGATTATGAGTAGTTTTATTTTTGTATGTATGAGAATACAACTTCTTTTTTTCTTCTTCATATCTCTAATGATGTTACCAGATTTCAATTAAAATTTAATTTTCAAGTCCTTCGTATAATGAATCTTGCATAAAGTCTGTTTATATAAACCAGACTACCATAAAGAAATAAAATGTTTGTTGTTATTTGCTCATAAAGGACAACTTCCAGGCCACTGACCTGCTTGAAATTGTGTCCTTTACTTTCTCAAAAATTGGCCATTGTACAATATACTCTCCTGCCCTGCTGTTCTCATCATATTTTAATTTTTTAAATCCTATTAGTTTTCCCTTGGACAAATTTACCCCTCTTTTTTCAACTCTAGAATAGAAAAATATGGTTTACTGCAATAGCTGATGGCTGTTGGTCTACTCCCAAGACAGTCTGCAAATTTATTTGACCCACTAAAACAAGAGAATTCACCAAAAAAAAAAGTTTTGTAATTTCTGTAATTTCTATGGCCTTAAAATCCGTCCCATTCTCTCCCGCTTCACAAATCTTATTTTCAGTTCTGAAATAAAGTAAATCATACTCCAGACAACCCCAAATTTTACATTTATATTAAAACTGAGTGCCATATGCCAAGAAAGAAAAGAGTCCTAAAGGCAGGGAATTAGTAAACAGGGGGGAAACACCCCAAGAGATACAAGACAGAAGAGTCTGTCTTAAGAAGTTCAGAGGAGAACAAAGAATTTGAAATGGAAAAGTTGATTCAGAATATAAGGCAAATGAAAATGGTTGTTCATGATAGAAGTTCATGATAGAAGTTAAAAAATTTCTATGCAATGCCAAAAAGAAACTGAGAATTTTTTGAAGGGCAATAAGCTAGAAAACATAGGAAAAGAAAAACATTAAATGATAATTTCTTTTGTTACCCTTTTATTAAATGTGAATAAAAAACACTTAAAAGTGTGAGTGCTTGGTTTACTTTTTTAATTTTGCTTTTATTCTTTTGCACTGTTTTTACTCTTTTGCATTGCTTTTTCTGCACAGCTGAAGGAGAACAGCACAGCATCAGGAAAAAGCAGAGGGGAAGTCCTCATAAAACCTACCACAATTAATTATTCAACATGTGGTGATATTTATTGCAATCGTTACCTCTTTTGTTTATAGGCCCTGCAGCATCTCAGGCCCTGATCCTCTTGATCTTGGAATCAAAAATCAGAAATATCCTGTCTGGATTTCTGTCATCTTGCACCAGATTATGTAATTTCCCACAAATACTGCAAACAGATGATGAATTCACTCCGCCTAAATATGCTGAATAGAAGGAATTTTCATAAAGGCATTAATTTTTTCTTTTGGGAACATAAAAACTGTAGGAAAAGTCACGTTTTAGTGAGCTACTTGATATTCAGGCTCCTTGTACAGACAATTTAACTAAAATATGATCCTTTTATTGGCAAAACCCTAGGATATTGCCACCTTAGCATTCTTCCTGCCTCCCATGAGATGATTACAGGTCACAGCTTTATTTGCACTAGTGATGATTTGAATTCTAATATTTTTATATTTGGCCTAAAAAGGGTATCATGGAACAGATTACAGATGCAGAAATTTGAACTCAATTTCTCTTTTGTCTCCCCTTCTAAATTATTTGGCTCTTCACTGAATGAGTGATTTACTTTCTATTCCACACATTTTGGTTTTGTATCCTCCTGGCAAAAAGATGGTGCATCATGACTGTCACCTCATTTATTCAGCAGGGTAAGCAGGGAAGTAAGTTCATCAAGTTGTGAGTAGTTGCTGCTCAGTGTTTGGAGGGATAAAATACACTTTCTCCTACATTGTGGGATCACTTTCGACCAAAGTAATCTCATCACTATGCAGATTATATGCAGACTACCCACACTGTGTTTTCAAGATCCTTGACTGCTTCTTGCTATTGCTGATAACAATAATTTTCAGAAAATGAAGAACTGAAAACAAGGTGATTTTTTTTTATCCTTTTTATTTCCTAATTTTTAATTTTTTTTCCCTTAGCATATTTTCTGCATCTATATTTTATGCACCTGCAGAAACATCTCTGCAAACTTTATTACTTTTGAGCATGTTTCATCCACTTTTTTTTAACTATTTGGTTTTTTCTTTAAAATAATAGACCTAAAAATCTGTCCATTTTATAATGTTTCTTCTGTATTTAAAGTCTAACCATAGACTTTTGAGGTGTATCCACATTAACCCTTGCACATAGAAGAGGGTGAAAGCCCCTGACCTTAAATTTAGTGGTTAAGATTAGAGAGCTTCTCTGAAACCAGATGTTTTCCCTTCTTTACGCCCAAAATATTTTCAGGAATACTTTGAAAGGAAGATTTAAGTGCACTTATGTAAACTTGGCATTCCAGGGAAAGTCTAAAGGAAGTGGCATGGCTGCTCTGGGATGTGTCTTTATTAAAAAAGAATGGGTTTTTTTGAATTTATTTATTGTTGTCAAAAATGTTCCAGCTCTGAAGAGCCTCTCATTTTCAGAGAGATGAAAGCAACTTGAAACTTGTCACTAAGAGCCAATCCTTTCCGCCTTGTGATGGTCCATCAGGTCCTTTATACAGAGCCCACCACAAGTTTTGACACAGATAAGGAATAGATTTTGTTGGGAGCTACATATTTAAAAATACAGAGCAGAAAAAAAAAAAGTAAGTAATTTTTAAATTAATGGTTGACAGAGTTAGGCTGTGTATTTAGTGCAATTTTAACTCCTGAGTGAGAGACACAAAGGCCACAACCACCTCAGCAGCTGAAAACCCTCAAGATTTTGAGCTCCTGCCCCCAACTTTTTCCAGACTTTTTCCCATGTCTTAGGGAAAGAGTTTATTTCCTTATTTACACAGTCAAGTGACCATATTTAAAGCACAGCCACTTGCATTTTAAGAAGAAAAATGAGTGGGTTTTGCAAATATTTAAATTGTCAACTCTGATGCCAGCCAAAGCCACCAAGAGCAATGCAGAGGGTCAGTTCAGTGTGAGCAGTGTTTGTATGAAAGCAGAATTAACCCTTCAGGATTATGGTTTTTTTCTTTGCTAGTGAATCTGGAATGAGGGTTGTAACATTTCTCACTGCACAAATCTCCCTATAAGGGTACTAACTAAACTTTATATCTTGCATCATTTATTTTAACAGTGTTTATTTTTGAATGAAAAAAAATTTAAATTGAAAAGGTATCATTAAAGCCACCAGGGTTTTTTTTTTTCCTAATGAGCTTTTTCCTAGAGCAGAAGAAACATTCTAAAATGCACAGGTCTTTAATTTTAAAGAAAAAAAAAACAAATAATTAAAGAAAATTGGATGAAACATGCTCAAAAGTAATAAAGTTTGCACAGTTGTTTTGGCAGGTGCAGTGCTGATAAGCTGCAGCTTTAAGTCTTAAAAGGTCATTTGTAATTCATACATAGACCTATATCTGTGCTGCCTGCACTTTAAAAGGTTGTGTGCAACAAGGCAGAAAAAGAAATTATTTCAGTCTTCTAAATATTGTTCTGATAAAACCTTCTGAGACAAGAAAAGTTAATTTAGTGCCTGTGGCACCCAGAACGTTCTGTTTCTGCAATTATTTGCATATTTTGCACGGTCACGTGACAGGCTATTTAAAATACAGAGGATCATCAACAATAGTTTTGCCATGGTAGAGGGAAGTCCTACAGAAAAAAAGCAGGTAATTTGAATTTCTGATGAAAATGTCTGCTGAGATAGGTTCTATTATTCTGTTGAAAATCAGTGTACGTTATGGACAATAATATATATTTCTTAAAATAGTCACTGGCTGTAAGAGTCATAAACATCTACCTAATGCAGGCAAATTATTTGGACATCCTAAACTTGAGGTGGTGTAAAATTAGGGAGAGAGAGGGAGAAATAGAGCCTGAAAATGACTAAGAGCTGGTGTCATTCCCAGCATGAAACCACCCAAGTTTCCAAACAGGGCTTATTGATGCAGTGGCACCTGATGTGGCATTTTGGCAGCAGAATGGAGAACAGGCTCCTTCCCACCAGAGATGCTGCCTTTTTTGGTGGTATCTGAGAGTGGCAGCCATGGAAAGCTTTTGTTCTGGCTCTCCACACCATAATTTGCCATTAAGAAATGAAATCTTAAGTAGATAGCCAGGCTTTGTCCAGCTCATCTAGCAGTGGGCAGAACATTTCCTGTTAGACGACGTAAATTAAAAAAAATATTGCCCCAATTGAAAAAAATTTTAAAATCTTCAGTCACACACTAGCGACTTCTAAAGAATGAAAATTTGCAACCTTGGCAAAAAACGCCTGTCATATTTCATTTAATCTGATAATGTGGCTACATTACTTTTTAATTGAATCATACTTTGCTAAATACTTGACAACCAGGACTCCTAATTTTATAGGACGCCATTTCACAATGCAAGAAGTCTTAAGTGATCGACTAATTGGAGGAGCTTTCTGAATGTCAAGCATTATGTAAATGAAACTCCTAGCCTATTAAACCTGCTCTCCTAAAGTAATTTCGTGAGCTGTGTCCAGAGAGTTTGGTGGAGTATGCTGAGTTACTGCAGGGATACAGAGAGCAAGATTTCTCCAATGAGAATTCTTATGTTCTTTCTCCTGCCTTTAGTGTTTGCTACATCAGCCTTTAAAATCGTTAAAAATCCACTGCTCCACACAACTTTTAAAACTGTATTTGCTATTTTATTCAGTGGAACTTCTTTTTATACAAAGGAAGGTCTTATTTAAGACTTGCAAGTGTGTGAATCTAATAACTTTGCTATTTCGGTGGCATTAAATTTCCCACTTGGGTTTCTTTCTTTGTGCCTCCCCTCAGTCTGCTACAGTAAGGACTCTGTTATATCTTTCTGCCTTTTTCCCAAGCCTGCCTTTCAGCTAAGAGCTCCCTGTACTTGGTTTGTAATTATATATTGGTATTACAAGGACTGCTGAGGCCGGAGGAGTGCCCAAGGTGGAGTCAGGATCTCCAGAGCCTCTTCTGGCAGGTGCCTTTGGCTTGGTTTTAAGAGTTTCCATTAGAAGGTGTTTCGTGGCGCATCCCCAGGCAACAATTTCAGTGCTGCACTGGACTTTCAATCACAACTTGCTTCTCCTGGTGCCTTTGGTTGTGGTTTATTTCCATTTGTACTTGGCTTAACCCTGGGGAAAACCCTGGGAAGAGCCTGGAAACCTTTGCCACCTTCTTGCCATCTGTGCCGAGACCACTCTTGGGTTATCACTGCTGAGTGTTTACACCTTGTATTTTTACACTACCAGTCAAAGACTGACTCCAAATCCACAGTGCTATGGAGCAGGCTTTTGTGTAAAAGTAAAATTGAAGTGTTGCAGATTGTCTATGATTTGACAATAAAGCAACAAACTTATTCTTTGAAGTGTGGCTTTTTTTCAGCTGCAGTTTTAATCCAATTATTCATATTCCTGACTATACATTAGGCAAGAGTGTTGTTGAGTTGTAGTTTATTAATATAATCACAGGTTGATTACATTATGGAAGATTTCTTCTCTAAGTGCGACCCTAGTATTAAGACCACAGATCTTCTTTTTTAAAGGTATTTACTTGAGTGGTCTGGCTTTTTTCTCAAATGTTAAGCATTCGCTTGTTTGCAGCAGTTCAGGAAAGAATTTAAGAGTTTAAGTGCTCATTAATTAAATTAAATTTAAAAAAAAATAATCTGCTGTGCCTATTAAAGCGGTAAACACCTGATTGTTCATCTGTAAAAGGCAGCTACAGCCCCATTGCCTTTCATTAGAGTGGAATATTTTCCGCACCTTAAAAAGTCAAAGTCTAATGCACCCCAGGACATTTTACTTCATGAAATCAGCAGACAATCACAGGACAACAGCATCTGAAGTTGTGGCCTAAGCTTTCTCTTAAAAAAAGTTGATTCAAGCCTTGATTTCCATGGCTAAATGTGACAAAAGTAACAATTTTATTTCTCTTTTCATTAATTGCCTACAAAGTTCAACACCTTTTCCCACCTCCTCCATCCCCCAGGTTTTGGCCACATTTCTTCATGAGTTCTGTTCTCTGAATGCCTCTGTTCACCTCTGGATATGTCTGGGAGGGAAACCCTAAAGATTTGTACTCCTGTGACCCCATTGTGCTCACCTGTTTAGTATCAGCAAGGACAACATGGGGAAGTTGAATTAAAAAGGAGCTGAATCTCCAAATTATAAATATATAGATAATTCGTGAAAACACAATAAAGTCATTACCTACCCATAAGCAGCAGTCACAAAGTATTTTGCATTATTTTGTCTCAAGTAATGTGTAGGTCTAAAGTTTGTCCTTCTCCCAGTTCCTGTGGCAATGCAATACAATAGAGTAATGAGATTACTTGTTCCTCTGTAAACATTTATGGGAATAAATTTGCTTTTACAAATGCTCTAAATTTCTTTGGCTCCAGAATACTCAGCATCAAAGGTTAAAGATAACTCTTAAATTGAATTTTCACTTTGCAATGGAATATAAAAAGATTTTGCACTTGGAAGAGATTCAATGCAATGTAAAAGGTTAAGCTATCCAGCACGGCAACATTTTCTGGTAGCTCTCTTTGGCATTAATTTGGGGAGGAATAAAATCCTGGAACCACCACAAAATTCTGCTCCACAGCAGAATCTCTTTACTGAGATTCCTGGAGATGCGTGCGAAATGTTTGGGAATATAAGAATTTGTTACTTGTACCAGGTAAGATTCCTGCTGACCCATAAAGCACAGATGTTTCCTTTAAATGATGAAAATGCCTTGAAGAGCAAACCCCAAATGAATGTAAATCAATTCCCGTCAAATGGGAATTATTTCTATTATTTCTAAGTTCTAATGCCTAATTATTTCTATATTTACACGGCCATGGAGCCACAAATGAATGCTGAGAACAATATTAACACCAGAACTTAAAAGAAAATATATACATATTTACAGAAGCTAAAAGTTTTCCTGTCTAAATGAAAAATGTTTAAAGCTAAAATCACATGGTTTGTGATGAGAGCTGTTGCATCAGACTAAACATCAAAAAGCTCCTGCAACAGTATCATGAAATTTTGGTCATTTATTTATTATATACTCAGTCCTGAAATAATATAATACTGGTTAATATTCAAACTTGGTAAAGAGTTGCTTCATTTTTCAAGTTTCTCTCTCCTAAAACCTGTTTCTCCTTTTGCTGTTTGTATTCCTTCCTCCAGCAGACTTTTTCAAGCTGTTAAAAAATAAGACTTTGCAACAAAAAGTAACTGTCTGATACACTAATGTTCGGCATTTCAGGAGGCAGTTTGTATGTTGATATGTTGTAATTTCATATATTTTAGCTTGGAACTTGGAAGAATGAACTGCAATCTCGTGCTGGATTTCAGAGTACCCACTACAGACCTGTTAAGTGTGACACCATTTTCTCCTAGAAACTGTCTGATGTTTGACCATCCAGATCCTCAAATACTAAAGACCAAGAAAATTTTTTTTTTTTTTCTTTTTTTGTGTGTGAGACTGGCCTGGGGAGAGCAATCAATCTTTCCATTAAAGGGGTGTAAAAACATGGTATGCATCAAGATGAATTGGCTTGAACTAGTAACTCGAAGTATTTTGGTGCACTGCTGTGTTGAGGGAACTGGGAATATAAGTGAGCCTTATTGGTTTTTTTTTTTGTTTTTACTCATTTATATTTTATTTTTAACTTAAACTGTTTTTTTTTTCTTTTCTTTCTTCTTTTTTTTTTCCTTTTTTTTGGTGACTTTGTACTGAATGACAGCTGAAAGCAATTTTCTTCTGCCCTTATTGATATTTTTTGTTAGACAAGGATGCATTTACAGGAGATATCAGCTTAGAGATATAACCTAGGTGGCACAAATTTCAGTGGCAATTTTTGTGGGTGATTCGTGGATTAATATATAATCAAGTGAGCAGTATGAGAAATTGTTATTATGTGTAAAAAAATTATGCCTTTTAAACAGGCATAGATTTTTTTTTTTTTTGGTGAAAGATTATGCCTTAGATGTTAATTTTTTTTAGAGTTTTTATTCTGTTTTTAGAGTTTGAATAG
>VWZW01007724.1:204798-246849 GCA_013397115.1 Edolisoma coerulescens | reverse complement strand
AGTATGTGGCACACATGAGTTTTAAATAAGCAGGTGTTTATAGTATCTGAATATGCAGCTGACTCTTTCAAAAAAATATGTTAACAAGGATTATGAATAATTGTGAGCTAATACTTCATCTACTTGCCAAAATTTCCCAAGTTAGTTTTGTGGCAAACTGCTCAGTTGAGACAAAAATTTGCTTTTAGATGAATAATAATGATAAAAAAAAAAAAAAGGCATTCTGAAATGAAAATTACTTTTTATGCCTAAATATTTTAAGCATTCCCCTCAGACTTCACTCTTGGCCATCCACAGTGTCGTGCAGCTTTAGCATAGCCTGCCTTTCTTGGTAAACAGGAAGAAATAGTGAACTGCCATTAGGAAAGATTTGTGTGACAAGAAGCAGACACTTTAACAAGTGTATTACTCAGCCTTGATCCCCCCCTCCCCTTGCAACATTGCAGCTCTGGTCCGGGAAAGCAATGAAAAAAGATTCAAGAGGTTCTTATCTTGACCGAATTAATTTTCTTGAAGCGACACAAAATGTAATCAACTTTAATACATAACTTGAAAGGTTAGCTTGAAGGATTAGAGCAGTTTGATTGTGAAGTGTGCCTAGAAATCTTGATCTGAGAAAGGATGATGAATTCCTTCAAATTATTACTGGAGCAATAAAAAGCACAAGGTTGAAATGTTTGAAAATTAGGTGTGCTCACATAATTTCCAACTCATTTGTTTCCCATCTAGACAGGGAGAAAATGGCCTGGGGAATTCTTTGAGGATGTGAATCATGAAAAACCTTCACGTAAAGGCTGCTGTAGGTTCAGCTCTCTGAAGAAATGGTTACTGAAATCCCCCGAGGAAATTCAAAGGCAGCTGTGGTGCTGCAGGATATGCCTTCGGATGGTAGGAAAAGTTCATCCAAGTAGATGAGTTCCCACAAAACTGAACTTTTCTCTTCACCCAGATGCTTGTAGAGGGTTTGGTGCTGTGGTGCAGGACAATGCAGGACTCTCCAGAACATGTCCAATAGCAGAGCATCCCTTTGACTGAGTGCAGAGCAAGAAGGTGGGGAAAGTTTACCCAGACAAAATGAGAAACATTTCTCCTTCTGTCTCTCTGCAAAACATTAATCCCTTCAAGCTATAGGAAGGAAAAAAAATGCCTCATTAACCAAATCCTTTCTTTTTTAGCATTTCATTGCTATTTGATTCTATCTAAAACCAGCGCTGCCTGAGTCTAAATATAACGATGTTGAAGAGGATGCTGAGGAATATTTGGCTAAAACCCTGTCCTATTTGTGATTTAATCCTCTGGGAAAAATGATTTGGTTCCAAATATCTAGTTACCTTTTCTTAAAACCTCAAAAGTGAAAGGTAAATTTAAATGGGAATATATTATCTTTGATGAGAATATTTATCTGTATCTTTTTTAGAGCTACTCTGGCAGAAGTATTTTTTTCCTGCTTTTACCAGCAGGCTCTGTGTCAGAAATCATGCTATTGCTTCCAAAACTGCAATGAAAATCTGATGCTGAGAGTCTCACTACACCTTATTTTGCATCAAAGAGAAGTTAAGTAACATGATTTTTTTTTCTTTCTGATTTGGGATACAGAGGAGATGCACACAAGTTAAACAATGGCTAGCACAGCCCTTCCCTCCCATACATCTGCAGCAGCTGTGAAAAACTTAATAGGTGCAGCAAGGCAAAGAAACCCTTGAAGAAATCAGGAATTTAGAATTGAGAATTAATTTTCCTTTCAGACTGAGTGAATATTTTGTGCTCTTTGGGGCTTCTTATCTGATGTCCAGCACTACCTCAACATTGCTGGCAGATGAAAGCAGGGTGAAGAGTTATGTTCAGAAAACTGCATCCCCAAAGGAAATATCTTGGGGTACTGCTGGGCACAACTCATTAATGAGATGGAAGAATATTACCATCATCCATTCCAGATAACAATCTGATAAAAAGGGTGAAAAAGTAATATATGTGTCCTGTGCATAATTGTGTTAACGACTAGTCTTCTTTTCCTGTAAAGGGCAGCAATATTTCCTCTCATCCTCCAAAGTGCCCCAAATCATGGCCAAGGTTAATAACCAACCTCACTTCTTGAAAAATGGTGCCTCCAGCAGGTTGGCAGGGCATGTTCAATACACAGGGTGAGCAACTTGAAGTCAAATATTTGCACTTTGCAATCAGGAAGAAGATTCTTATCGAGGGCCACGGTGTTTTTCAGATGCTGTTTCGGAGGAAATAGTTTCGGCTAACGGGTAATGATCTGATTCTGATGAACTGTGGAGGTTTTTTTAAGTCCTTTGCATATCCCAAAGCAAATCTGTGAAATCAGCAGAATCTATTATCATCGACTAATAGATTACACAAGGAAAAAAAAAAATAATGCAAAAGATAATAGGCTTGGAAGTAAGACAAAATCTGTAACTTCCTGTTGTGTCCTCCATCTACAGAACTGTGGAGTTTCAAATTAATTTGCTTTAATGGGCATAAAGCTCAGCGGAGAGAAATCTGAGTTAAAAATCTTGGAGCTGTCTCTCCCAATTAAAAAAATGAATCTGAACAAGAAGGAAAAATGTGTGATACATCAAAATAGCTAAATATTTCCCTTTTTTTCCCCCGTATAACAATATGGACAATCCTTAGCATCCTTCAATCTGTCAAACACCTCAAGGTCATATGCGATATGGAATAGATGTTGCTTTTTTAAAAGCAACAGAATTTTGAGTGTGGTACGATCACACACATTGGAAATAAGATTGATGATGTCAAAACTGCAAGCCTGAGGAATCTTGTGCTGTTATAAGCCTTAGACTTATCTGTCATCTGGAGGAAAGGAAAACTCAATAGTGGTCACGCATTTATCAAACGCATCCATGCTTTTAGTTTTGAAGAAGAGCCAGGGGTACAGAATATATGAACTTAGAGGGAAAGATTTGTCTCTGTGCTCTCTATGCTATTAAACTGCGAGAACTGTGATGAAATTTCCAGATGTCTTTGGTTTACACAGCGGTGTTTTGTAGCAGAATAGCTGCTTTCACCTTTTGGATTGACCGACCATTGCAACTGAGAGTGGAACTACAAGAAGAACTCTGTCTGCTGAGTTAAGTCACAGAATTGTTGGGTTGGAAATGACCTCTGGAGATGATCCAGTCCAACCCCCAACCCAGGCAGGGTCACCTGGAGCAGTGACACAGAAATGTGTCCAGGTGGATTTGAATGGCTCCAGAGAGGAAAACTCCATGACAAGCCCAGCTCCCGCAGTCTCTGCCCATCACAGAGATGCTCCAGACCCCAGATCATCTCTGTGGCCTCCCCTGGACCCTGCCCAGCAGCTCCTGGTCTCTCCTGTGCTGAGGAGCCCAGGACTGGCCCCAGCACGGCAGAGGTGCCTCAGCTGGGCAGGGCAGAGGAGCAGGATCCCCTCCCTCACCTGCTGCCCACACTCTTCCCAATGCCCCCAGGGTCCCACTGTCCCTCCTGGCCCCAGGACACTCTGTCAGCTCATGGTCACTTCATCCCCCCCAGCACCCCCAGGCCCTTCCCACAGAGCTGCCCCAGCAGGTCCCCCCAGCCTGTGCTGGCCCTTGGGGGCTGTTCCTGCCCGGGGGCACCACCTGCAGGTGCCCCTGTGGGAAGAACCTCACTGGGTTTCTCTCCACCCAACTCTCCAGCCTGTCCAGGTCCCTCTGAGCAGCAGCTCATCCTCCAGGTGGATCAGACACTCCCCCAATTCTGAGTCATCAGAAACATGAACAAACTTTTTCAAAAGTCACATCAATTCAGACTCCTCATAGAAATAAAAAGCCACGCACAATAACAAAAATCAAGGAAGACACTGGACATTGAAATTTCCATTATTGTTAAAAACAGGTGGTTAACACTACCTTCTGGATTGAATCACTTTGCTCAGTTCATTCCCCTCTCTTTTTCTACTCGTCCTGGGCTGTCTCATCCTTTCACTTAACTACTGAAATTTAGCAGTAAGAAGTTCATACTCAGCTCCCCCTTTTTTTGGTTCTTACAAGGAACAGGCTCATGGGACCATTGCACAAATGCCAAAGTTTTACATATAAGAAACTCTTTGAAGAAGCCTGTAGAGACTTACCCTTTTTAAGTAGGCACACGGATTGCACCTCCCTTGTCCTGTTTCATGGGTGTTGCCACTGCCATGGAAATCCTCATTGCTCAGTGGCTCCAGGTGAAGCTGGAGTGGGAGTTACCTGATAGCAGTAAATCCAAGGGGCTAAATACATCATTTGAATGACTTAAAAGTCTGTTCTCACTCCTTTGCTCTTTTTTTTTTTTTTTGGTACCTTTTTTCCTGGCATTTTATTTTCACTCTTCTAACCTTTTGTATTTTTTTGACTGGCTCATGAGCCTAACAAGAGTTTGACTTTTAGTTGTTAACACTTCAAAATTCCAAGTCAGATGAGACCTATTTGATAATATTAATTTAGAGGTTAATTTAAGGTTTTATAAATGGCCTTTTGCCATACCCGATCGCCTTTTCAGGATCTAATAATTACTGTAAGAGATAAGAGGGTAGAAATGACAAATAAAATGTCCCGAGAAGAAAAGAGTAAGAAGCAGACATCAAGATTTTTGCATTCTACAAATGAGTTTTAAACTTTAGCATATAAATATATAGTAAGAGTCTATGCTACTTTCTTGGTAAAGACCAGATACACTATCAGTGAAAATTAATTTTTGTCTTCAGTAAAGGGATATTAAGTGCATATATTTTGACAAACTTTGTTCACCATTTGGAACACGTGCAAACCTAACTAACTCAAATTTAAACACACCACTGTGCAATAGCACCACACTTTCCAAAGATACATTTGCCACATAATTAGCTACTGCAGAATCGTTTTATTGGGTGTAAACACAGTGTGCCTGTGGAGGAGGAGAGGATATGCTTGAGAATTCAAACAGTTCTTTCAGATTAAGCTGAAAAGAAGTAATTCACTAAATTAATAGTAAGCCAGACTTTTTATTTCTCGAAAGAAGCAGATCTAATGTCAGTCTGTGAAACAAATCTTCTGCACAATTCCTTAAAAGAAAGTGCCACACCTATGCAAAATGGAGTGGTACCATGTGCTCAAGCTCCCTGTAGAACATCTTGTAAATTTCACGAGCAAGTAAGGAGAATCTCCTTCACAATGACAGAGATAAGATAATAGGAGAAAATTGTTGTCTGTGAGGATGGGGAGGCCCTGGCACAGGGTGCCCAGAGAAGCTGTGGCTGTCCCTGGATCCCTCGAAGTGGCAAGGCCAGGTTGGACGGGGCTTGGAGCATCCTGGGACAGTGGAAGGTGCCCCTGCCCATGGCAGGGCGTAGGAACAGGGGACTTTTAAGATCCCGCCCAACCCAAAACTTCTACAACTCTGTGAATCCTAGATGTGACTAAGGCACCCACCTTTCTGCCCTGCTGAGAACTGGGCACAATCCAGGTCTAATCTCCTGAGGAGGTGTCAAAGAATGTGGCAGACCATGTGGGAAACTGGGTTTCTCCCTGCTTAATTTTAGACTAAGATATCAGGGCCTGCACCGCGACACACGATTGCAGTAACTGTGGGACTGAGACCCACTTTATACAAGTTAAGAGGATGTCTGGCATGTGTAGGCATCAGTTTTACAGGACAGACACAATAATTGCTTGGATTTAAGCAGCTGCACCAGGAGACGCCACTACGAGATATCCACCTTGCTAAGCGTTTTTATACAGTCAGCAACCCAAATTTTTTCTGAATCCATATTTGTAGCCATTTTCTGTATCAGAGAACCTGACTTCTGAGCTATTTCCTCCTCTTGTAGTTGTCTGCCCAATCAGCTAATTAAATGTAATATTCAGTCTACTGCCTAATTTCCAAATAATTTATTTCCCTACAGAGTATCTTCTCTCTCAGAGAGCCTTATGTCACAGAAAAAGATTTGCTGCTTTTTTTTCAGACTTAATTCCCCTCAGTGTCTGAGACTGTATTTACTGCTGCTCAAAGAATACCCAATCTGAGTTTAGTATGACAAGACTAAAGCAGAATTAATTCAGTATTCAAGAGCAAAAGTTCTCATACAGTCACAGTATTCCAGACTGCAAAATTATGGAGAAGTGATAACAATTTTGTGTTGTTGGTAAGAACAGTTGTTTTGTTTTCAAGATACTTTAATTTTTATTCAGTTTATGGCAGCTGTATATATTTTAAAAATGAAAAAAAAAAAACCCACAAGTTTTATTAAGAACATTCATTTCTTTATGCCTTCCTTTCCTCATAGCAGAAGGAAACATCCAAACAGAAAGAAAAGGCAATAAAAGTCCAGAAAGATAATGTGGACCAGGATTATAACGCCTTGACAACATTCTAGCAATGAACAGATAATAAAACAAACATCCTTCAAAAGACATACAAAGGGACATTTCCCATTTATGCAAATTAGGATCACGCAAGGAATGATCAAACCACCCTTCCTACAGAGTGCCAATTTGTTAAATGGAACAGATTGAAAATAACAGGGCATTTCACACAGGCATAGCCTATTCCAAACTAAATGGGATCACAAGCAGTAATTTGAAAATAGCATGTCATGCATTTCATCACCCTGGCATATACACCTGTAACCAAGGTACTGGGAGTGTTAATCCAGTGTAAAACCTCTCAATTTTCCTCCTTAATATGGACAATTTTATATTTCCAGAGAAAAGAGGGTCTTTGTTTCCAAGCACCAGAAGAGTTGTCACATAATTGGGAAAGCTCACAGCACTTTGTAATGATGCCAATTTCGCAGGAAAAGGAATAAATTGCACCATGTGTTATTTACAAAAATAATTCCAACTATGCCTGGGTTCTTTTCTGAACCAGGTTTAGCACCTCGGGAAAATAAACGGAGTAACTTTGTTTTGCCTATGTAAAATTTTTCAGAGAGAAATGGTCTTTATAAATGAAAAAGTCCTGAGTCCTCCTCCTCCAGAGAGAAAATTGATTCCGACTCCCTACGTCCTCTGAGTTGTTTGACACGATGTATTTTGATTTTTGGGCAAAGGTTTGACACTTCAAGCACATGCTGATAATATTGATCTTTGGTCAGTTCCTCTTTTTTCCTCTCTCTCTTTGCAGGAAAGCTTTTGGTTTTGGTTACGTGTACACCCCTGAGCACAGCAAGAAATCTCTCTGTGTTCACTGCCCAAATCACTGACGGCTTTGTGCACAACTTTCCCCTTTTCCACAGACAAGATAAGACACCCATTTGTCCTCATCCTGGGGTCAGGTGGCTTTTTTGGAGCTGGCAGTAACTTGCAGCCTGATCACAGACAGCTCTTTGGTACCTGAGAGGGTTCCTACCACCTCAGAAACTGCCTTTGCTCTCCACACCAGCAGTGCTCAGGGGATGAGCTCTGGCTGTAGATCTATTCCCTAAAAAAGTGGTTTTTGGGAAGCAAACAGAGCCTTATGCAGGGCCATAACAACCTGTGAACTCTTTAATTTCCTTCTCTTCTGATTCTTAAAATTTGCCTTTTCAGGCAATGCCCAACAGGAACAGAAAGGGTTCTAGAGTAATAGAACAAAAATGGGTGACTGAAAACTGTAAAATAGTATAAATTTGTGGTTGTTTTCAGGGTCAGTGGGGCCCACATTCCATAAGATTCTCAGAGGAAAGTGTGGGGTAGGAATAGTTCCCTTCTGGATCCAAAATCAGTTTGTGAAACCGATGGGAAGGCCTCTGTTTGGAGCTGTGGCCTTTAGGAAAGGTGCAGAGCATTTGATGAAATTGTTCTCACAAAATCAATAGAATTAGAGAATTGTGGACGATCCAGAGTTAGAAGAGACTCACAGGGATCATCCACTCCAACTCCTGGCCCTGGCCAGACACCCCAACAACCCCACCCTGTGCCTGAGGGCATTTCCAAATGCTCACAAATGATGAGATGGACACCAGAATCCTCATTTTGAACCATTTTCAGCTAAAGGAATCCAGTTCATCCAATCTCAGAGGTCTGAACTGAAGCTATCAGTGTGCACGAATCTGGCAGCAGCATGAATCCGAGCTGTAGTCCTAAACTTAAGCTGAACCAGTGCTCAAAATCTTACAAGAGGCTTAGGAATGATCCACATAGATGAACAGAAAGGCTTTAAAGACTTTAAACGAGCTCCTTTGGGAGTATCTAGGCTGACAAGGGCAAGCTGAAGTGTCAAGCCTGCAGTCCTGGGGCTTCAACACCTCGATGATGATGATGCCTGCTAGGGTTGTGTGTGCTCCTGGGGAATTCTGAGCTCTCGCTTAGAAGCAGCTGAGATTCCTCCTCCTTTGGTGTCTCCACAACTTGCTGCCAGCTGACACGGCTGAAACCGTGTTTGCCCTTGCTCAGGATCACCACCTCTGTCTTATCAGGGTTTATAAAGGATTGCCATGAGATACAACACTTAAAATTGCTGCTCTCAAGACAAACCCCTGTCTAAAACCTTCTGGTTCTCACAGCAGAGACTGAATTGTTTGGTCTTCAGGCAGCATCTTTGTATCTTGCATTTCTTGATGTGGGGAAAGCAAACACCAGGGCCCAAGAGTAAGTTTAGGGGCACAAAAAAGGAAAAATAAAAGATCAATAATAACCCATTTATCTTTCACTGAGGGGCATAAGGGCTTCTGAAAAGCAGGGCAGCAACAGAGGTAGAATAAGAAGGGAAGAGCAGAAGCTTAAACAGAAGACGAAGAAGGAGGAGAAAGATGCAAGAGCAGTTTAAGTGCTCTCAGTAACCAACAGCCAGAGAGATGTACACAACTTATGGCCCTTCACATTGCATGAGAACCACTTCAGGGTGCCACAGGGCCTTTGGATGAGACCCCTCTGTGTTATGGGCTGGAGGGAAGAGCTGTCTTTTGACCAACATGTCAAGCAACCTGTACGCAGCATCTCCACTGAGCACTTGATGAGCTTCTGGAGCAAAGCTGTTGACTGAATGTAAGAAACTTAAAAATAATAATTGTCCTGCTAAGATCACTGGAGGATTTTTCCCACTCTGGCAAACTGTGTGAAGAAGCTACAACCACCAAAGCCCGCCCCTAGACCAAAGTTCCTCCTGTTAAACCAGCTGACAGGAACTTGAAATTAGTTAAAGGTGGTACTATCTCCAAACATCTCAAGTCTAAGGAGGATTAAACAAGGCTGGGTGCCGTGGGTGGAGGCCATAGCTCAGATTTTGACATTATTCTGCCACTGGATGCACAAGAGTATTTGAGCACCTCTCTACTATGGTGCATCTCTCTCTCTTCCTCTCCATCCCCCTCCCCTCTCTTTTCTCTTTCCATCTCTCTCTCTCTACCTCACATTTGCTGCTAAATAAAATCTGTACTACTGACTTCAGCATATGGTCTGGTTTGCACTTTAATTCTGGCAGAGGCATCTCTCTAATAATCAGATCTTAACACTGAATGCCTTCCAAAAATGCACGCTGCACTGAGCACTGAGGCCCAAAACACCTCCGTGTAAATGGAAGCAGTGAGGTGACTGGTTTGAAGGTGCACTATGCTCTGAAACAAAACTCATTAGTAGAAACAGACAAATAAGACTGATGCTATTTAAACCTACATTTTTTTTGTTGAGATATACAAAATATTTTTCTTCACTTCATTCATCTGTTATTCACTACACCCTTGGGCACAGTCTATTTTTTAAGTCGTGGGAATGCATCTTGGCCTTCTATCTGTCTCACACGACTCCTCCTACAGAAATCCTACAGAAATGTCCAGCCTCGTGTGAAATGAGTGGGCAATGAGGTTAAAAAAAAAAATCGAAAAAAAAAATCTAGGAGATGAAATTTCAGGCCTTTTAAATCGAGAAGATTGGAGAGATGGGGGAGAAAATCTCTGTTATCTCTGTGGAACATGAGCTTTTGTGAGTTTTGATCTAAGCAATTTCCCTCATTCAAATTAGATTTTTGTGGGCACGCGATGTACAGAGGATTCCTGATGTGCTCGAGTCTGTTTAGCTTTCTGTCTGCAAGTGAAGTGCGTGATGAACTGTCTTGGATTACTGTGAAAAGAGATAAAACTTTATTACCTTACATCTAAAGTTAGTTAGCAAAGCCTGTCATTTCAAACAGAGAGGAAGGCTGGAGTTAATGAGCTGCTTCAGCATGACGAGCTCCTTAGAAAGAAGCTGTGTTTTCACAAAGTGAGGGAAAAACTATCACAGGATCAGTGAGAGGCCCCATAATTAATAAGGCACAAGAGCACAGTGCTGCTTAATGTAACATAACAATTCTGAACTGTAGACATTGTCAGCGTGGGCTTTCATTTGCAAAGAGTCACTCACTGCCCATGGAAAATCAGGAATTACCAGTCTCATCAGGACCCGAAATGGCACACACATGGAATTGCTTCATTATTATGCAGTTAGGAAAGTAATGCTCTGTTACTGTTTGTGGCTCTGCTCTGCCCTTTCAATTACTTTAAGATTAATTGCGTTGATGCATCTGTTTTGTACACTGAGTTGGAAACGAGACTCTTAGAGCACTCGGCCAAATATTCAGCACAAAACTAAGGCTTAAAAGCAGCCTAACTGTTGAAATTGTTTGAAATTATAGTCAGCACACTCCAAGCAAGCAGGAGAGGAGGCATGCTTGTTTGAGAGGCTGCTTTTAAACAGCAAGATCTTTATTTGCTCTTTTATTTCATCATACATGCTGATGCGTGCACCCAGTTGCTTCAGCAGGCTGAGCAGTTACTAAGAGAATAACAGATCTCCTGAAGGAAAGAAGCAGCATATTAAAACCATTAATTAAAGAGATGTTCTATTCATGTCTAGCAATAACAGCCTTTTCATTACACATGTGTGAAACAGAGCCATAAAGGCAGAGCACGGGCTGGAAATGCTTAAAGATGGAAACCCTTCTTGTTTCACCATTGCTCTTCCCCTCCATCACACACCTGGTCCTGCTCAGTGCAGCACCAGCTTGAAGCAGGAAGAGGTAAATAGTTAAAGAGGTAACTCTTCAGCATCTGAATAGGCAACTCTAAACAGTTGATTCTGAAGAAATGACGCCAGCTTTAATACTGAATTAACTTTGTTCTGACTCGTTCAAAAATTATTTTACCCCCAGGTGTGCCTGAGAAGATGGAAGGCCTGGAATGTTTCAGGAAGTGTTAAAATAATATCAAAAACACTGTGATTTTTTTTTTTTTAAACACGAGCCAAGACAGTTTGAAACATTCTGCATACACACTAAGTAATATATTTGAGATTTAAAGACCACATCCACTCACATGAATGAAAGGCTTGAATGAAAGGCTGAGAAAAAGCAATTTTGAAACCAGTCTAGCAAAAGATATGTTTTAATCCTTTCATAAGGCATAGGAGAGGGCACGATGACAAGATTGTTCCCTTCCTAATGCTAATCTTGAATTTTCCAAACACTCCTCCCATTTCTGTAAGCAAGTAGCAAACAGAAATGAACAGATGTGTTACACTGAGGCAAAAAGCCTCTCATGCAGGAGATGTAAAGAAAAGTAGCACACTGGAAAAGTGATAAAATCTTATTGACAGACTACCTATTTTATTGATAGCTGGTGATTTAACAGTAGAAAACATGAATTTAAGCTTAGAAAACTTAAACACTTTGCTATGAAATGACATATTTAGGTCCTCATCTCCTGCATTTTCTCTTCAGTTTAGAACTTGGTGCAGAGCCTTGAAAAACCCTGTGGTTTTGACACAGCCCTTCCCTTCTGAAATGTCTGCTAGTAGAATCATAAATACTCTCGTAATGATGTTGTAGAAGTTAGTTGGTGCTTTGTGTGTGTCACAGGGAAACATAAACCAATTAGCTGAAGTTTTGGAATTGCTGCTGGCAGTTTCATTGTCTTGTTTTTATCTTGAACTGACTGAGAAGTGAAAAAGTAAACCAAACAAAAGCACAAAGAAGCCAAAACAAATTACCTGAATCCATTGTTTTCTGGATGTCTTTGCTTACCACAAATTATTTGTACAAAGAGTTTTCCCTATTGGCATTAACAAATCTAAAGGCTCAAATCCTGAGAAAGAGATCTGAACAGGACGCCTGGACTCGAAGGCAAAATCCTCAGACCTTCAAATCAACACAAACTTTCCACTACTGAATTCTGAAGACTAATTTACTGGTGCCATGAATAACTGGCTTTGGATAAATATATAAATCTGACCAGTTTAATATTTATTGATCTGAAAATCTGAAAAATATAAGTAGGCATTAAATATTTCCTTCCCTGAACTGTTTCCTGAGATTCTAAGATTTTTTTCTATTGATCACAAATTTTAAGCTTCAATAGAAGGAAAAGTTTATTCAAAATACCTAAATTATTCTAGTGAAAAGAAATTTCAGTGCGAAGTAAAGCTTCATGTGCTATGATGGTCTGCTGGAAGAATTCAATGTTGACAAAACTTAAAGCCCATGCAGATGGAATTCTTGTTAAAAAGGCTTGGAGAATATTTTATACATAGTGAATTTTCAAATAAACTGAAATTTACTACACAAAGTCCTCGGGAATAATAATGTTTAATAGCAACAGTGTTATATTACTCCATTATTCTGGGTAGCAGCATCAACGAAATTTATAAGCATCTTTACTTTAATAAAATGCACAGATAAAAACCTCAAACCAAGACTTTAAAGGTATAGGGAATTATTGTTCTTCATTTTGTCGTGATGGAATATTTCCTGCCCCTGATCTGTCACCGACCATATTCCTCAAGTTCCTTTTCCCCTTCACCACACACTACAACACCTTTTGTTCTGGAACCTCAATAAAGAAACATGAAACTCATGCGTTATATATTCCATGGTATGGCTTTAACATCTTAACCATTTAAAAATAATTTTCAGGAAATGTGAACCTTGTAGAAATTTCAAAAATGGTGCAAATCAGCATTGGAATAAAATGTAGAGCAGTTGCACTAGAAAACACCTTTCCTAAGGAAGAAAAAAGTATAAAAGTTGCATCCTCAAAGAACCTGATTAGTTTCTGATTCCAAATTTTTCTTATCAGCTATGACCCATAACTTCAAAACAATTTTTACTTATAAAAATGGCAGCTTACATGATTGTATTTCTCATGAAACTATAAATGAAGTTAAAATTTCAGAATAAATTATTTTAATTCAGTCAGTTTTAGTATTCATCACTAATAGTAATATACAAATACTTTATGGCAATTGACACAAGCAAGCACTAAACAGGAAATGTTAATTTTTATTAGCAAAGTGTAGAATTTAAGGCATGGAACCTGGCCTTGGACCCTACCAGGGATCCAGGGGCAGCCACAGCTGCTCTGGGCACCCTGTGCCAGGGCCTTCCCACCCTCAAAGGGAATGATTTCTTCCCATTATCCCATCCAACCCATCAGCAGCCCCAAATCCTTCCCCCAGGGTTGCTCTCGGGCTGCCCACCCCCAGCCTGGACTGATCCCAGGAGTTGCCCTGACCCAGGGCAGCACCTTGCACTTTACCCTGGATTCTTGGAGAGGTCCAGTGATGAAGAACGGGCACATTTTGTTCTGTGCAGAACACACAAACAGGAAACAATCTCAGCTGGCAAGGTTTTAAGTGCAAGGAATTGGGCTTTTAAATTCCAGTTAAAGCCAAAGAGGCTCATTCACAGAATTGAGAGTGTGATCAACACTCTTCTTTTGGCTGCTTGTAATACAGCAAACACAAGACTCAGTTTCTTCCAGCTGTCATTACTGAAGGCAGTATCTCATAGATGCTTGAAAGTTTGGAGTGAGTACACAGAATAAAAAAGTTGAAAAGAATTTTCTCATTACCTCACTCAGGAAATTGTTAAAAGTCCTAGAAATATCTTCATGTTCTTGCAAGAAAAAAAAAAAAAAGGAACATTGAATTTGAATTTGTCACTGTCACTCACTCAGACCCTCACTCATATCTAAATTTTAGTCCCCATTTTGTCCTGTTCCATTCACACAGAGTTTGAGGACCCAATCTCCTTTTAGAGTGATACTATGGATTCAGAACAGTATGGGAAAAAACCAGAACTGCAAAATTAGTGTGAGTCTTCTTGCTCTTTGAAGTTCTTAATCCTTACTGTGATTTTAAAATCCATTGACTAAGTTGTCACACCTTTCTGAGAGGGTTTGAACAATGAGAAAACTCTCCTGTCTTTCTTCTCACTATCACCACTGTGGCACAAGTGGAGCCAGGAATTTCCACTGGAAACCTGTGTGTTCACAGGTAAAAATGAGATGAAATATCCATTTTGTTTTATTGTTGGACTTCCTGTGCACACAGAGGTATTATGGGGCTTTTATTTTTTTATCTTTTTTTTTTCTTTTTTTCCTTTTTTTTCTTTTTTTCTTTTTTTTTCTTTTTTTTTTTTTTTTTTTTTTTTTTTTTTGGTGGACAGGTCCTCATTATCTTCAGAAGTCTTTGAGTAGAATCTTCAGATATTACCCAGGATTTTTTTCTTTGCTATAAAGTTCAGCTGTTGCTGCAGGCAAATCCCAGATGGGGGATCACCACCACCACATGCAATATTATCATGTGTGACGTGCTGATAATCACAAGCTCCATTGGGGTATTTTGTTCAGCTTCTCTACATGTTCATGCAAGGGTTTTTGGGTGCAGTACAACTCAAGTCGAGCAAATGTGGAGATCACCCCATCTATGCATGTGTTTGTGGCTGAAAAACACTCAGGTGCTTAACACAGGCAATGGAATTTACAAAATTACATAAAGATTAAGTGAAGTTTGAAGGATATAAAACTGGATTGAGGTGCATTGCATTCCGCTGGATAAATTACACACAATTGAAATGCTGGGTTTTTTTCTTAATCTGTAACCAAAACTTCTCAAACCTCAGAGACTAAAGAACCCCGTTTGACCAGGAATGGATACAGATTTTAATACACTGAGCTGCAGTCTCAGGTAAGGAAATGGAGCCCATTTTCTACACAATTCTGGGATAATGGGAAAGCATTTAAAACATTTAGGAGGTAAAGCATCTTTCTAGGATTTTACCTTGTTACTTCTGCCTAGTTCTCAATATGACTTAGATAGCAATAAATGCTCATTATTTACAAAGGTCTTATTGAAGCACAGTAAAATAAAATGCTTTTTCCCAGGCTCATCTTTGCAGATTGAGATCAGAGAGACTGGAAAAGGCAATTTCTTTTTTTCACAGCTTCATTTCTAGATGATGACTCCAGACGTTATTGTGTGCCTTTGATAAAGATCAGTTGTGAGCTCAAGAAGCGCTGCTTAGATAAAGATGAAGGATCAGAACAGCTTCAGCAACTGTTAAAAACCATAAAAACTTTTTTGATGGAATTCATCATCACAGTTATCATCACATCTGGGCATAGAGCAGGAAAATATTGGAGCTGCAAATAAAATAGAAAGGTTGCTAACCAGCCATATCTTCAGGGATAGATTAAAAACCACAGAAATACAAATATTAAAATATCTGAAATTTCAATGCGTTAGGATTTGAGGGGGGAAATCTGAAGACAAAGCACATTTGCCAACATGCAAGCAAATAAAGGCTTTAAATTTTCAGATCATGTGTGCCTAGTTTGTTACTTAATCATACAGAGGTTTATTAAAAAGTTGCAGCATTTAGGTATGGTAGGAATGATATAAGTATGGTCTGTGCAAGTGTCACCCAAACCTATCCTAAACACGTGGCACCACCAGAGACGGTCTTTTATCCAGTCATGCTGAGGTCACAGAGTCACATCTTCACATCATCCTTTTGTGCATTCAGAAAGGGAAGGAAAAATAAAAAAATATTTGAGATGTTGCAAAAAACGTGTGTTTTTAGAGTGCATTAGGTGTAATATTAAGTCATAATTTCAGTTTCCAAACTCAGGACTGAGTAAGAACCTTGACTTGAAGGATGTCAGCATTACAAATAAAAATCTCATCCTCCTTCAGTCCCCCCTCAGAGACTACCTTTCCTGGATAAATTTAACAGAATAAGCTCGCCTAAAGGATCAAGATAATTTTCCATTTTCCCAGTTCTTTTTCCAGACAAGGACAAAAGCCTCTTTATTACAGATATGGCTGCAGAGTTGTTGAGATACAATTACACCACAGGGGTTAGAATAGTGAGTGTTGCCTAAAAAGTATTTCATCCAAGTCAAGGTTGATTAGAAGTTGCAGTTTAGTAACTAAAAATGAATAGCAGCCTGGAGGTTGTTGTAACAGTTTTTGTGGATATGTATGCATCTTATCTAGTAAAAGATAATTATCACTGAACACATCACGTCTAAAAGTACAGCAAAAAAAAGATTAATTTAACAGCATATTAGACAACATGATTTTGACGAAGTGTCATTCACAGCCAAATCTTACCGTTTTACAGTGACATTGTGAAACAAGGTAGGACTTCTCTAAATTTTCCTCCTTGGAATCTCTAGAGTGCTGTAGCAACATCTGCATTTGAATGTACAGAAAAATGAGCACCAATAATAGCAAGTTTGCCTATATTTTCAATAACCATATTTTAAGCAACTAGTAATAAAGTGATCAAAAAACTTTTATACTTTTATACTTCAACTTTTATACTTTTATACATTAAAATAAACTTTTAAACTTGTAATATTTAAGCCTAAATGTACATCAACATCATATTTCAGTTATTATGGAGATGTTTACAAAAAGTGTGTGTCTCACATATAAATTACCTGGTTTAGCCTCCTTGACCCAGACAATATTAGAAACACCATTAAATTAAGTGATTTTCTTTGAATATTAACTTTTTAGTTTAATTTTTGTGATTTTGTTTATTCAACTCACAATTCTCTGTCAGTTTACAAAAAGCACATTATTTCCTGTGCAGCAAAATCAGCTCTAAAAAGGAGCTAAATACATCTGGAGGAAGAATTTAACTGCACTCCCCACTCCATCCTTGTCTTATAAAGGAGGTAGGAATTAACCTGCATTGACACTTCATTTTGAATTGACTGAAAATTATTTTCTTTTTTAGGCTGTGGGAAAGTTTGGCAATCCCTGCATTCTTCCTTCTCCTGTTTTGGGGGGAAGAAGAAGTTGAGTTGTGCAAGTTCTTGTTGTGCAAGTTTTTCTCCCTCATTGTCATTTTCCAAGGGAAGGATGAAAGAAGAATGCAATAAAAAAGATATACACGTTCTGAAATTGCACAAACAGATTTTGCTCCATGAGAGATAGCTAGACCAAAACCTTGCCTTCAAAGGATTTCAGAAACTCTGTATCAACTTTCATATTTTTCACAAACAAACAAAAAGTGTTATTTCCCAAAACTGCTCATCTATGCTACATGACCTCAAAAGCTCTCTTCCTTCACACCATCCAGACATGCATATCCTTTTTCCATAGACTTTTCCTCAAATTTTCCTTGGAAATTTTCATCCCCTCTGAGAGACAAAGCATTTAGAGTGTGGGATGACTTTTCAGGTTCAACAAAGCCTGTCCACAGGGCTCCACCACATTTTCCTTAAACAGGAGCCATCTAGTTAACCAAAAATGACACTAAACTGCCTCCCTTAAGGAACCATTAAACAGCCAAAACTGCCCTCTTTCTAAACACTGAGAAATTATGAGATTGTCAAAGTTTGGCATTAAGTAGCTGAAGAAGTGTGATTTTTGGATGATTCCCCTTTCTGGTATGCCGAGGGGGTTTATTTTGGAGGATGGAGCAAATAATTTAAACAGAAGTAAAACGTGCTGTCATATTGTGGGATCTGCCTTCTCCCATTTTAAAAGGCACCAAAGTTCAGTGTAAAAACATTTTTTTAGAACCCCTTTTACCTTGAAGTGAACAGGAGGCGAAAGTAAGGAGAGACTGCATTGAAAAATCAGTGGAGTCATAAATAATGAAAGTGATGTCAGAAGTTTTGAAACATTCTGATCCTCTTGCCCACTTGATGCTAGGATGTTAATTTAAATCTTACTTGGAAATTTTATACCCTTACTGTTCTTTACCTTTGTAATAAAATTACGGTTATTGAATTGTAAAATGCTGCACTGCAGATATGGGAACTATTAATCTAATTTTATTGTCAGAAACCTGCTATTTGGTTTTTCCATTACCCTATATTTTGTAGATTTCTATAGCTATGCAAACCTTTCACACAGCCAAAGTTTTCTATTGATTTTGTAATAGCTTCTCTTTGGAGAAGAATCCATCAAGCAAACAAATAAGTAAAGTAGTTCAGTGGTTAAAGTAAAGAAACAGTGAAACAAGTAAAAAAAGAATTTTGCTCTGAAGTATAAAATTAGCAGTCTCTTCTCAAAATTTGGCCTTCTTTGCTCTTTTGTTCATGTTCTAATTCTTCTCTTTCTCAGTTTTTATTTTTTTACAAAAAATTAACTAAAATGAAACAAGTGTTTGCCTATAGGTCCAATCTTTTATTTCCACCCAGAGTGCTATTTTCTCTCTTTCTGTGCTTGCTTGGATCTCAGCTACAGGAGGGAACTCCAGTGAGGTCATAGGAAGAGTTTTCACAGAATATTCAATTTCAGGCATAGACCCTTGAGTTGGTTTTGGTTTTACTTTCATTGAAAGGCATCTGTGTTGGGTCAGTCTCATGCACAGAACCCAACAAGCACCATGAGGCTTTTTTGGAGAGCCCAAATCCCTGTCTGACTCTGTGGAGAGCATTTCCATCAGCCGTTCTCCTTATCAATAATCTGCTTATCAGATTCAATGCCAGTTTTTCCTTCAGAATTTGGACTCATGGTTGCAAACATGCAAACACAGTTACTGCCTCAGGTTATGGTCAGGAATCTTGACAATCCATAACGTGTAGTTCTGCCAGGGAATCTTGTGTGGTCTCATCACTGTTTGTAAGCCAAGTTTCCAAAAACTGAGATTTACAGGGGGGAAACAAAAAAAAAAAAGGAAACAATAGAAGGGCATAATGAAAAAATATGGCATATAAAGTTATTAATGGATAAAATTAAAATATAGACTGGTTTGCTTGATCCAGTGATCCTATCAATGTGGATTTGATTATCAGGAGTATGTAAAGGAAGCTAAGTTGGCATGGAAAGAGGGTTTGCAGTCACAAATTTGTTTGCACTGCTCTCAGCTTGCTGGGCACATTTACCCAGCGCTGGTACTCGTGACAAAATCCAGACAGTGATCCTTGCTCTTGAAAATCCTGGCACCTGTCCCTTAAATCTAAACGGGCTGGAAATCAACAGTGTTAGGGATTATAATGCCTATGAAAAAACCCTTCCTGGTGTTAGGGTTGTATTTCACTTAGAAGCAAGTTCTCACTGTTTAAATATGCATTTTTATTTTTCACTCCCTGGGTGCGAATCTTCTTATTTGTTTTTTGTAATTAAATGTCAGACTCTCGAGCTCTATTTGCCTGTTTACACAGGTGGAGCACTGCGTGTTAACAGGAAATCTCTTCAGGGATTTCTGCGCCTCTTCTGTAAAGACAGGGCACAAAATTTATTAATCTCTCCGCTTATAAATGACCCCGCATTTACTCAGCAGATTAATTAACAACAGTTTGAAACAAAAGGGCATTTCTGATAATGATCTGCTCTCATATGCCTTGTGTGCTGTGCTATCACATATTGCTGCGCTTTATACATAATTTTCTAACATTGCCAGAAATTCCTATCCAACTCTTATCAGTTTGATCTCCAATATTTTTGTACAAGAAGAAATATTTGTTCAAAATACATATAAAAACCCTTGGTATTTCCAAAATCAGAGGGAATGGTGGAGATTAACACTTTTCATTCCAGTGGAAAGAAGTGCAAATTAAACTCGTGGATGATAACGTAATACAAATACAAACAAATTGATTTTGAGGTCAGTGTCTGAATTGCAAAAGACATTACCCCTCAATTAATGTCAGCACTTTTCCTGTTAATAAGCAGAATTTACTCTATATTTATTTCTTCTTAACAGATAATAGTTTATAAATAAAATATTTAAAAAAATAAGCTTTTGAAAAGTCTTGATGCTCCAAGGTTCTTTACAAAGTATAATCTTTGCAAATGTGCTTTCAAGTCAAAACGCCAATAATAAGGTAATAAAAACCTACCAGTGTTATAAGTTTTGAATCAATTCTGTCATCCTATTGACGCTTCAGAAGAGTTCTCCAAGCAGCTGCACATTAAATACTGTAAGTCTGGATATAGAAAACTGTTCACAGGCTCTAATTTTCTTGCCTGTTAAATTACAGTGAAACCTATAACCAGGTGTGATGTCAAAATTATCTGACATTTTAAGAAAAACAAAACCAAGACATAACCAATCAATATCTTTCTAAAATTTAGTAGCAATATCTAGAGCTCTAGCTGTAAATCCGAGGAAAAATTGCAGTTTTGCTCTGTAGAGACCAAATATTTGGGATAGCATTTCCTTCTATGATACATCAAAGTGTGTTGGGATTTTTTTTTCTGTGGTTTTGAGACTTTTTCTGTGTTTCGTTGCTGAGTTTCCATTACACAGGCATATGGAACAGCTCTGGATATGCAGTTCAAGTTTTCTGCAGTTTCAAAGTGAAATTGATATTTTTTTTTCTTTCATCTTTACGTAAGTTTCAACTCCTTCAATCTTCTGGAAAGACCTGTGAAACTAGAAGTGATTTAAGACAGCTTAAATTTTACACTAAACGAGATATTCACTTTTTCTTTATTCAAATATCCTTCACCAGAATTCTTGTTGAGGCTGATGGTAAATACACAAAATACCATTATCAAGAGCAACTGTGATAATGGCAGCCTTGTGGATCCTCTGCCTGAGTCGGCAAATGACAGATTTTTTATTAAAACTTTCTGTTTTATAAAACCTTTAATACTACAGGTCACAGATGAAGAGAAACCAAAGTAACAGGTAATTCTATTCACCTCAGCTTGGTTGGCCAATCTGATCAATATTCCAAAAACATTATGAAAAACTCCCATAAACTAGGGAATCCTGAGAGTTTTCATGCATCTTAGGTGCCAGGCACAAAAATTTTTGAGACATCACATAAAATGATCTATCACTTAAAGGATAAAACAGAAACGCTGAAATTCTGGTCTCCTTGGACTCAATTTTAGCCTTACCATGGATTTCCAGTGTGTCCAAATTCACTCCTGATTATCACAGACTTGTTCAGAAAAAGGCGACTCTGAATGTTTGTGTTCAATCACCTTCTACCCCATAATAAGTAGGTAAGAAACATCAGATTCTGACACTGAAAAAACTGCAAAGGTTTTGCCCAATTTTTTTGCTGAAAAGCCCTCATCTGTTTTCAGGTGAAATGGTGCACGCCAGACATAAAATTAATGTGCTCCAAGTCCTGTCCAACCTGGCTTTGGACACTTCCAGGGATCCAGGGGCAGCCACAGCTTCTCTGGGCAACCTAGGAAGCCCCAGCATCAAGGTGCTGTCTCCAACAAATGTAAAAACACTGATTTTGCACACAACATTGGCCATTTTAAGAGTTACAACTTCAGACGAGCTGGATGAGCTTGTCAAACGTCAAGCTCCACGTAGCCTGTGAGGCAAAGCTTCTGAAACACCAACAATTAGCTCAGTTTGTCCATCTCATTTGAAGTCCTGATCTTGGCTTGGAATGGGTGATGTGAGTCAATACGTTGACAGCGAGATGGCATTTGTTCAATTCAAATGACACCCATCACGCTGACTTTTGTTCTAAAGCTCCAAGAGGTTAATTGAACGGATATGAAGGATAAGCCAATCTAAAATTGCCTCTGCTCTGCCTCAGAAGTAATAAGCCTCTGGACTTAATTTAAGGCTCCTCTACTTTGTGCATCAGACTGAATCATGTAGGAAGTTTAGAGGAGGAAATGTTAATACAAGACAACTTTAAAATTTGCATGTGGTAGGGAATTTCAGTAGAGCAGAGTTTAATGGTGTTTGCAACTATCAATGAGACTCAGGTATTTCCCAACTAATATAAAAAATCTTGCTAACCTGGAGAGTTGGGTGGAGAGAAACCCAGTGAGGTTCTTCCCACAGGGGCACCTGCAGGTGCTGCCCCCGGGCAGGAACAGCGCCCCGGGCCAGCACAGGCTGGGGAGACCTNNNNCCAGCCCAGCAGGAGGAAGAACTTGTGTCCATGGAGGGGCAGAGGCCTGGAAGAGCTGCCCAGGGAGGGCCTGGAGTGTCCCTCTCTGGGGACATCCCAAGCCCAGCTGGACACGTTCCTGTGCCACTGCTGCAGGGGACCCTGCCTGGGCAGGGGGATGGACTGGGTGAGCTCCAGAGGTGCTTTCCAATCCCAACTACTCTGTCATTCTGCAATACATAAGGGAAAGTGTGATATGATCTCATTATTTCTTTTTATTTTTTTCCTATTTTGATCCTCAAAACTGAAATCACAGAAGATTTAATATCAATTAGAGCAGGTCTATAATGACCTTCATCTCTATGTCAATAACATCAACTTGCAGACTTTGTTTTAGATGCCAGTTAATTAAGGTATAGTCATGGTATGCTTCATTCAGTAGGCAATTATGAGACATTTTGGAACATGTTTGTAAAGCATTATGCTCAGTTTTATAAAATAGCAGCCTGTCTTGGAAAAAATGAGCGAAGTTAAATCTGCTATGATTTTTTCTCCTCTCTGCATGACCAAATAAAGTTAGTTTTATCTCTAGATTGTAGCAGACTTGTGATAAAAACAATAAAAGAAGACTTGAAAGTAAAATGCCTTGTCAAAGAGAAATATTGTCTGAGTTGGAAAATATGCTAAGGTGATTTCGCAGGGAGCATGGCTGCAATCCTACCCAAGATTGCTTCATATTTACTGTGAGAACCTTTCTGATTGATTGCATTCCAGCACTTTTCAGTTTTAGGAAATTTCACATTACTCTTGTTTCTAAGATGACAGGAAATACACCTTCCTGCAGTGGTTATTATAGGCTGCAAAAGTATTTCTCTTTTTTTCTTTTTTTCCTTCTATTTAACACCAAAAATATTGTGAAATGCTTGTGGGTTTCACGAGAATAAAAAAAAAATCAAAAAAACCAAAATTCTGTTTAAAAGGCTTCCTTTAGTTTGCTTTGTCTATGGAAATTCTCTAATCTAAAGAAAATCATCATACAACCTTATTTTTCATACTCTTCAGTAAGCAGTCCTGAATATTTCGGTCACAATAGAAGCAAAACTAAAGGTCTTTCTGGACACATGTAAATCTGAAGCCAGCATTCAAGTCACTAGTCAAATGTATTCATATGTCTTAATACTCATTGTGCTGAGATTAATTGTAATTTTATTTGCCTGGCCTTTAAAAGGTATCGCTTCTTTCAAATTTTACATCTTCCAAACTGGCAAAATGAGAGCAAAATTGGAAAAATGCAGTGAACAGCTTGTTTTTGTTTTTGTTTTTGTTGTGAATGGTAACATCACCATCCACCTGGTTTTTCTGGCCTGGGTACACAAGAAAAACAGATCAACCGAACAGGTGAAAATTATTACTAACCCTAGTATTTGCTGAGGTATTCCATCAGTTTTGTCCCATTTCTAATAACGAGTCATTTACACCCTGAAACCTCAACAAAACGTCAACAACAAATGAAAATCCTCTTGCCATGTTCAGTGGCTTCCAGGCAATATTTCATACATATTTAAATATTTACATTTTTAGCTGTAGATGCCATAGTCTTAAAGGAGAACTAGTATCCTTTAAATCTTCTTAGGAATAGCAATATACAAAGTACATGGGATATACAAATTAAAATATCCAAACTAGGTGTTCACTTATTTTTGTCATGCAGTCTCTTTGGTTATATCCAGCTCCACTGGAAATCAAAATTTCTTAGTCTCTCAAAAATCTTTGGAAATCTGCTCTGGAATTTTAGTTTCTGGATATAATATCTTTTTAAATTGATACTGACCCTGTTTTGTACTGTGTTTTAAAATGTTTCTGGAGGATATGTATTAAACAGTATCACTTGAACTTGTTTCAGTTGCTTTGATTTCTTATCTGTTGATAACAACATCAATGGTGATGACCTGTAAAATAAAAGCAGTGCAGTTTTTAAACTTTTTTTATAACATTAGGCTTTTGGCATCTGGCATTCCTACAGAAACTAATTACAATTTACACCTTAAAAAGATAAAAGCAAAGGGCTCAGACATAATGATAATGAAAATGCACGTGTAATATTTTTTATTTGCTAGTACTATTATTTCTTAAAATAATGATTATAAGGAGAGCAATTGTTAAATACAGTTCTGTTTCTAAGTAAATGGGAAATGAGAATCGAGAAATTTTATTATGTTATTTGCAATCAAAAAAAAAACCAAACCAAAAACCAACAACAAAAAAAGGGCTATATCAGTCTTTCAAGTCTCTGCAGTAACACAGAATATCCACAAAAAACTGTTTTTCACAGAGGAATTTTCAAGTTATTGTCTATGCCTGATGATTTCCTGGTTGTGTGTTATGGTGTTAAAACACTGCATAGGTGAAAGCAAACCAAAGAAAGCTAAAAACATTGATACCATTTTGAAAAATATTTAAGAAATTAGCAGAATCACATGACAAGGAATGAACACCAGCTAGATAACTTTTCTCTCTACACTGTAATCGGTCAAAATATCTTAATTTAGCATTTAAAAATACCTGTTTTTCCAGGCTCTCCTGTATCCATATTTTTTCATTCTTTTAAAATAATAACTTAGATGTTAAAAGTAAATTAAAAAAAAAAAAAATCCTTTCTCTCGTTACCTTCTAAGTTACCAAGAGATGTACTTGTTTTATTATTTTTCTGCAACAGCATGTCTAAAATTTACTGTTCTTAGGTAACATATTTATATCCCACCATTTTATGCTCCAGAAAGAGCAAAATTCCCAAATAAATAAATTTATTTTATTTTGGTGATAACTTTTGCCACTCTACCACTCTTATGCTGATATTAAAGCACGTTTCAATATAACTTTTTAAATCCTGTATTTGACCATTACTTTTATTCATGGCCTAAAAAACCTGCCTTAAGGCAGCCTATATAAAATTTTTCAGGGTATGGAATGAGGAGAGGTAATAGGACCCTTTTTCACCTTTTCCCTTTTTTTTTTTTTTAAATTCTATGAGGCCTTACAAAAGCCCAATCAGGAGCAAGGGAGAAAGAAAAACTCTTTGGATAAACAATGTCTCTGATCTTTCTTGATGCTCTAAGTTGTTGCATTAGTATTATGGGTAAAGGTGCTCAAGGCAGTGAAAGAAGCAAATATTCTGCCCAAATCCCAAAAGATGCTGAACAAATTTTGGAAAAGAAATATACATGAAATGGCAATTTCTACCTGATTCTGTATAAGGGAATTGTGATGGGCAAGGTTGAAGAGTTATTTATAACATAAGGATTGTGAGATAGGCTGTTTTACTTTTTTCCCAAAAGACAAATCCCACTTACTGCTGTTCATGATATTATCTTTCTATCTCACGTAAGACTTCTGTTTAATGTAAATGTGGCAGATTCTGTTTCTCAGTTTTTGATAAAAAAGTATTTCCACTGGGTAGATTAAAGAGTTCTGCTCTCATGTTTCAATATTACTTTCCGAGTCGAGGGACNCTATCTGTAACCTGTTCTTTATTTAAAGAGAAATTCTGGCTGTCTGAAATCACGTTTCAGATCACTACAGCACTGCAGCAACATTGATTTGCACCTCTCGGTGAAAAACGAAAGACAACATTATACAGCATAATTATGCTGATGCCTCAGCTGAGCTTCAGCACGTCTCCTGTGAGGCTTCAAGCATCACAAGTCTGAACAAAGCTGGGTTGAAAAATAACGTGGCTGGTCCCTTTCATTATGGGCTCAATTCCTGATCCTTGCCTCCTGAATGCACTGAATCTAATTCAGTCTTCAGTTGACACGAGTGGTAATTGCTTGCAGCGGCTGGGGGCCGTGGAACCACAGGAGTGCAACCACAGCAGGAGAGAAAATTTTAAGCCTTAAGTGCTTTCTGAGCATTCTTGTCGGTGGATGGAGGGGCCATGGCATAGAAAAGGGCATTCGCCCTACTGAGCCACAGAGATCTCTTGGGTCCTTCACTCAGGAAAGTTTAAAAAAAACCAAAAATCGAGATAGCTCCAGAAAAATATGAAGACTGATTTTCTACGATATTATTTCTCTTCAACTTCATAAATGTGGCTAAAAGTTAAGCAAAGTTGCTTTTCATCCACTGCAGGAGTTAAACAGATTCTGCCCCCTAGGACTTTAAAAGATCATGAAACATTGCAGTATGCCTGCCTTCCCTCACCGCAATCAAAAGACCATGCTGCATCAATATGTTCCTTCCAGCAGTCAGGTGCACAGAATTTATTTTCTCTCTGATACCATTCATGAAACACCATTACCCCTTCATGCAATTCAGTGCGTGCATGGACAAGATCAAGGTAAAAATATAGAGGAAGAATTGTGCCTTTATTATTTAACCTAATTCCAGATATAGCAGTTAAAAGACACTCAAAAAAATTCACTTTACTTCTCTTCTAGGAGAATTTGTCAGAACCCCAAGTGACAAATGCAGTCTTATTCTATTCTGAAGTAGATAGAAACTTACCCTTGACTCAAAATATGATAAAAAATGCTTTCAATTTCTTTCTGTTTTGCAGTAGAATTCAGTAAGTTACTGGGAGCTCCCACTAGGCATGTCTTTTCTTGGTGTGAAAGTCGCTCAAACTTTCATCAAGTCCCAGTCTTGCTGTTTTTTAAAAGTATTGCATATTTTAATACAAGAATGTGAGGAATATCCAGTGCTCCTGGCTTTGTCAATAGATGGAGAATGACTGAACAGAATCCAAGTTGTAAATCTTTTCATTTCCAATTTTTCATACTGTTTTGTTAACAACTGACCAAAAAAACATTTCATGTTCAGCCCTTAGAATTTCTTGAACACCCCCAAATCCTGAAAATGTTTCTTTTAATTTTTTATTTAAGTTAAAATACTTTCATTTTCATTTTGATTCAGTCACAAAACTACAAAAAACCCAGAGTAATTATAATTGTAGTTGGAATATTCTTTTTGTGAGACAAGAAATGGTGAAAATAATTGAGAGTAATTTAAAGACGATTCCTTTCTGCTGTAGGAAAAGTTTGAAATAATCAGAAAATTCAGCATGAACTTGCCAGATACAGAGCTTCTGGAGGTGACAGAGAATATGGAGGCCACTGAGTCTTTCTGAGCTGGGCTTGGGAACTTAATAGTTAAAGTTTTTAGTGTTTCCAGGTTATCAGGATTGTGGCAAAGGACAGCCTAAATATTGGGAGTTTATTTGTTTTACCTGATGCTGTCAGAACTCTTCGTCTTTATTTGATCTGAGAGGATACATGAAATAAAAGCCAAGATAAATGATCTAAGAGAGGAGTTAAATGAAAATTTAGGAGTTATATAGGTAAAAATGTCCTCGTTGATGGTCTGAATTTTCCTCTCAGTCTGTCCCAAATAAAAGGCTAATATAACTACCATAAATTTATTTTGTCAAAATATATTAGAAAAAATACTTTCACCACCTCTGAGATGCTGAGCTTTCTGTTTATCTACTCCAAAGATCAGACACTAATTGGAAATACTTTTTTTATACAATTACACTTATATTGAAAACTCTATCTATAAAATATTGAAGAAAAATTCTCGCATTTTTCCACTTCATACTGATGAATCAGGGTATAGGAAAGAGGCCAGAGTTTATCCACTTTATATTTCAGAAAGATCTATAAACATTTATTAATTTTAATGGTGTTTAAGTGTCGCATTGGTTCTGAGTACATTATATAAGGGGGAAAAAAAAAAAAGAGCGCACATTTTTTGATCTGCCAACAGCATAATGGAATATATTATTTTTCATGCCCAAAACAGAGTAGAAGAATGATTAGAAAAGGAAAACAGGTTAAAAACCGTAGCTGCATTTTATCTACTACTGGAAATACTTATCTGACAACAATAAGGACAGGCATATTATCTGTGGACCCCGAATTCATGTGGGAAATAAGAAAATCAGGGAACTCTCAAAAGAATTTAAAGGTCGTTAGAACACAGCTTTGAAATGATCAGAGTACACAGCAACAAAAATCACCAGGCTGTGCGTTAGCACCTGGTGAGAAACTGACAACGTAACTCTGTACAAGAAAGAAAAAAAAAATTGTCATCATTAGGAAGTGATTTTGGTACATTTGGTTTTCAGTATGTGTTAGGGAATTTATTTGAAAATCCAGCTGAAAATCTTGTTCCAGATCAGGAATCTGTCAACAGAAGAGCTGGACATGGAGAGAAGGAGTAGAAAATGGTCTGAGATTGCCCTTATTAAACATGTCTACTTCAAGAAGGGCCCAAACTTTAAAGAAAAACCTTGTTGCAGCCCTGTTTTCACAAAGATCTTCGCCTCTGCCTGAGGAAGCCAACAAAACAGATTTGACAGGACAATACATACATTATGACATTTCTTTTCATCAGCTGGAGCTCCCACTTTGCTCTTTCCCTGCAGTCATGAAACACCACTGATGCAAAACCCCGCTATGTCTTCGTCACAGGCATTAACACTGCGGGGTCCGCTGCCCAAATCTGCTGCCCTTTTGCAAAGGTCACTGCATCAAACCCCTGCCTGCCCTTGCTAGGAAGGAATCTGCTTTTTTGACAGTCTAATGTAGAGAACTGAGGGCCTGGTGGAGTGGGGGGAAACAAAACCTGTGAGGGGAAGGGAAGTGTGATCTCTCGTCATGAAGACAGGATGTGGAGGTGGAATGTGCTATGCCATCACAGGTAAAGTCATATTTTTGTGTCTCTGTCAGGGAAAAAGTGAGGGACCACTCTTGGAAAGCACATTTCTTAATAAGAGGGAAACTGAAAAACCGAAAACCAGCAAAATGTCACAGAGATCTCACAGTGACATGAGTGGGAAGGGGTGTAAATTTACAACACAGCACCTGCTTCCACCTTCCCCAGATCACACCAGAGATGCATTCACACCATCACTCACTCACAGAGTGAATTCCTGAGTCTCCCAGAGCTGCCGAGAGAGCTTTTTTACCTCCATTATTCCCATTGTGCTTCAAAATAAAGCTATTTTCAGAAGGCAACGCCCATGGCAGGAGACATGTGCAACTGAAAGGAAAAGAATGTAACTCCCATTCCATCTCTGCTGGTTGTTATGCTGGCTGTGATACTGGAGGGATGAACATGTGTTTAATCACAGCTCTACAGTACCTTAAATATGAGATATCAAGTTCCGTGCCTTGCATTTTACCTATTAAGTTTTCTTGCACAAACAATTATTCAAAAATTTCTGAATATGAGTGGTTTTGAACTCAAATTATCACCAAAAGGCATGGCAAAACCCTAGTTGCTTCATTTAACTATTTGCACACACACATATGCTTTTTATTTGTATAATAAATAACTCCTCCATAGTAATTTAGTGGCTTTTTTATTTCTATGTTATAGTTTCAGTGATTTAATCATTCATTATAGCTCTAAAACAGGATGGCCACACCTCAAGGCAAGGAGATCTAAGTTTATGGCATGCTAAAGGTCACTGAACAATTATTGGGGTTACTAATTGACTTTAATTTTTTATAGTTCTGTCAAAAAGTTGTACTGCATATGTGGCATGCATGCTGTATAAAAGTGATTTAGCTATTGGATCACTTTCAAAGGCCTTGAAAGAAAACACTGTCTAGACAAAGAGAGGACTATAAAATTGTCCTGCAAGATTATGGCTAACTTTAAGGTTTAATGACATGCTTTCTACACAGTATTGCAACCAAAAGAAAAGCAAATTAATGACATTAAGGTTGCTGCCACCTGTAGTGGGAGAAGAGCTTTTTACATTTCACACTTTGTTCACTCTTTCATTTGAGTAGTAGCTCTTAAAGTAAATCAGAACTGAGCCAAGAAAATTTGACATTGTAACTACAGTGTGCTACTAATAATACAAAATAGATAAAATGCAAAATAAAAATGGAAAAACATATTATTTTAATCTTGGAACTGTTTTTGTAATTGCTTCTTTGTTTCCCATTCTTGATTGCGTTTGGGTTTCTATTGGAGCAGATAATAAGATGAAATAAAAATAGTCCAGATTGCAATACTGTTACTCAAATAGAATAATATTTTATTTAAAAAGTTGTTCAGGTTCCTTTAGCTGGATTATTCATACATCACAGTGCGTGCTAAATGGAATTGCTGCTTCTTAGCTCTGCTCTACTTAGGTCCATTTCCTCTCTTACAGACACACATAACTCCTAATTTTGGTGGGTTTAGATACCATTGGAGTGGTGCCTAAACTTGTGCCTAAAAATTGTGTTTTTCCACAGGACTGCAAACCTGAAAACATGATTTGGAAAGAAAACATGGCAGGGTTAGAGGGCAGAGGGAGCAGAAGGATGATGTCCACCCCAGACTGAACGAGCCCCACGCCGTCTGACATCAGCTCAACTTGAAACCGGCCAATTCATTAAACTGTTTGCCTTTGCCTGAACAACCCAGGCTTTATAAAAAGTTTTAAAGGTCTTTTTCTTGCCCTGAGGTGGTAGGAAATGTTAAGAGCTCGACTTTTTGTCTCTACAGAATTGGATAGCTGTTTTGTGTACAGTTTTATGGTTTTGTCAATAATAACTTGAGAACAAGCTTGTCTGCATTACATGACTGAGCATTCCAGAAAAACAGAGGCAAGAAGGGATTGAACATAAGAAGGATTGAAAGTTAGAGGACTTGAAAGCTGAAAACCTAAGCTTTAGGATAGTTTCAGCTTGATCTGCCAAAAAAAACCCCAAACCAAACCAAACCAAACCAAACCAAACCCAACCCAACCCAACCCAACCCAACCCAAACCAAACCAAACCAAACCAAACCCAACCCAACACAACCCAACCAAACCCAACACAACCAAACCAAACCAAATCAAGCCAATCCCATAAAATGCCCCCAAAAAGGGCACACCACTAAATTCATATATACATGTGTAAATAATACTATACCCCAAAAATGTGTTTCACAGTGTAAGAAACATGAAATAAAACTTTTTACCACTGTGGATTTCAATTTTGCAGACACAATATTTTCAGCAAATAAAACTTTGATTGAAAATCCCATCTTCCTCCAATCTGCAAGTCAAAGTTTAAGTCAGAGGACTAAGGAGAGAATCAAAAACCAAAATGAGTTCTGAAAATGAGTCAAGCCAAGATCCTTGATGCATGCATTGAAGGGATAAAACATTCGGCACTTAAATTATACTGGCTAGTAAATTCAGCCTTTCTGATCTGACAAACGCTTTTGGACTGTGGCTGTTACTGGAAATTTTAGTCATGGAACACCTTGAGGAGTGTTTGAAGAGGTGCCTACATCAGGAGAGGTGAGGATGGAGTGCCAGCAGCCAATGAGTGATGCTGCCTTGGAGGAAGCAGTCTGTGAAATGGAAAGTGAAAACACATGGATGTCTACAGTGTGACAAATCGTGCCACTTGGCAGGCAAAACATGTGATTTTCAGGAAAGCAGATATAAATATATAGACTTGAGTAACTTTTGATGGAGCTGGAGTCATCAGCAATAAGACCTGCATTTCTAGCACAAACGTGAATGGCTTCTCGTTAAGCCTAGTCCATTACCAGTAGTACGACAAGTTTTTAAAATCAAATTCACATTAATCATATAACATATCATATTGTGATATCTTTGATATGCTCTTCAATTTTTAATTTAGATTTTCAATCCATTTATCAAGGAAGACCTCATTTAGAAGTCAGCATTTCTTTCCTGAAGTAGAAGAAACTTTTTCTGGAGTAGAAGTTGGCCCTTAGAGGTTTTTTGGACCCTTGTTTTGAAATTTCCTCTAGAATTTTCTTCAATTATAAAAACAGAGTAATTGACAATTATCAAAATGAGACTGGAAATCTAAAGCACAAGTGAATCAAAAATACATGCACCAAAGTAATGCATGAATAATGAATATTTAGTGGTAGCTCTTTGGGTATTGGTTTCTTGATATGGGTCTGCTTTTAAGGATATGCTGCTACTTCCAGTTCTCAAAATTTGCTGATTAATATTTCTTGCTTGATTGAGCAATGGTCAAAAATGTAAGCTAATAGGATCACAAGCACTTAGATTCATTTTAAATCATGATTAATAGAAGTTATATATATGCACAAGAGAATCAATTTGTGAACTCTTAATGGATCATATCCATTTAGTCCTAACTTTGTTTTTCTCCTTCAAGGAGAAAATATATTACAGCCACTTAGGGTCAATTCTGAATGTGTAAGTAGATAAAATGTCTCGTTCCTTCCGAAGGATTTGAGATGAATTTGCTTTGGAGCCAGATCAAGCACATAGGTAAGCTGTATTAAGAGAACTTTTGTCCTCAGAGCGTCCAACACCGTCTGCTTTCCTATTCACCTGGAGAAAGGGGATTTGCTCTGCACCACTCAAGGATGGGTCCTCCCTGCTCACTGAAGGTTCCAGTGGGGTGAAGATCTAGACCTGTCATGGCTCAGCCTGTGTTCAGGTAGGACTGACTGTTCAAGCTCAGTCTCAAGGATTAGAAGGGTTGGCTCTTTCCAAAAGGCTGGGAAGAGAGGGTTTCTTTGGTTGTATTTAGCCAGCAGGACGAGGGAAGTGTTTGTCCCTCTGTAGTGGGCACTTCTGAGAGACCTTGAGTGCTTTGTCCAGTTCTGGGCAACTCACAACAAGGAACTGAGGGGCTGGAGCGTGTCCAGGGAAGGGAATGGAGCTGGGAAGGGGCTGGAGCCCCAGGAGAGGCTGAGGGACCTGGGAAAGGGGCTCAGCCTGGAGAAAAGGAGGCTCAGGGGGGACCTTGTGGTTCTGCACAACTCCCTGACAGGAGGGGGCAGCCGGGGGGGATCGCGGGCTCTGCTCCCAGGGAACAGGGACAGGAGGAGAGGGAACGGCCTCAGGCTGTGCCAGAGGAGGCTCAGGTTGAACATCAGCAGGAATTTCTGCATGGAAAAGGTGCTCAGGCCTTGGCAGGGGCTGCCCAGGGAGGTTTGGAGTGCCCACCCCTGGAGGTGTCTGTGGAAGGGCTGGAGGTGGTACTCAGGGATCTAGGCTAGGGACAAGGTGTGGGTTGGTCACAGGCGGGACTGGATGGCCTTGGAGGGCTTTTCCAGCCTTAATGATTACATGATTCTGTGATTCTACTTTGTTCACAGAATAATTTAGATTGGAAAATTGCCGTTCTCACTTTTTCTCTGTAAGAATCCTTTACTCAGTTCTGCCGAGGACACAGCGAAAGATGCATCTTTCACAGAATCCCACAGGATCACAGAATCACAGAATGAACTCGGTTGGAAAAGACCTTTAAGATCATCCAGTCCAACCTATGACCTAAAACCTCCTCATCATTTAAACCATGGCACTGAGTGCCATGTCCAGTCTTTTTTTAAACACGTCTGGGGATGGTTACTCCACCACCTCCCTGGGCAGACAATTCCAGCCCAAAATCACTCTTTCTGTGAAGAATTTTTTTCTAACGTCCAACCTAAATTTCCCTTGGTGCAGCTTGAGACTGTGTCCTCTTGCTCTGTCAGTTGTTACCTGGGAGAAGAGACCAACCCCCACCTGACCTCAACCACCTTTCAGGGAGTTGTAGAGAGCGATGAGGTCCCCTCTGAGTCTCCTTTTCTCCAGGCTAAACAACCCCAACTCCCTCAGTCGTTCCTCATAGGGCTTGTGTTCCAAGCCCCTCACCAGCCTTGTTGCCCTCCTCTGGACACGTTCAAGCATCTCAACGTCCTTCCTGAGCTGAAGGGCCCAGAACTGGACACAGCACTCGAGGTGCGGCCTCACCAGTGCCCAGTACAGAGGAAGAATGACTTCCCTGGTCCTGCTGGCCCCACTATTCCTGATCCAGGCCAGGATGCCATTGGCCTTCTGGGCCACCTGGGCGCACTGCTGGCTCATGTTTAGCTGGTTATCGACCAGTACCCCCAGGTCCCTCTTTACTTTGACTCCCTACAGCAAATTTTCCAGCTATACTGTAGGTCTCTTCCCTACAGTTTTTCCATTGAAGTTAAAATGCAATAAGCCAACAAATATCTAGTTTTGTTATGATGGAAGCAAGAAAAAATAAACATATGATAAGCCACACCTCAGTCTCTTTGAGATTGTTAGCTTTTGTTTGAATTCACAGTTAGCTCTTGCAATCTGACATCAGACATTTAAAAAGTCCAGGTTTCCTGCTTTTACCCATATGAGACATTTAATTCATCTGTTTAATTCAGTTTAATTTATAACATTAATGAGGCAGTTCTGAATGACTACAGGAAAAAGGGATGATTTGCATTTTTATTTACTTGACAAGTTATAGTCTTTATTCTCTTCAAATAAGTTTCCCACCTGAGAATATCAACCCTTAATTACACATCTAGCTAATAAAGAAGATAAAATCACATGTAGAGGACTCATGTCTTATGGAAATGCGAGGAGCTTACCACCACTACCTCTAGATAGTAGTTATTTGGGAGTCTGTTTATTAAAACTTATTAAATCATTCTACAAAACCTCTTTGCAGAAAAACAGAGGTCAGTTAAAGATGTTACTAGAACATCTCAATATTGGTTTTTTTTACTCCTTGATCCTCTTAAACAAATTTAATAACTTTAAGTAAATTAATCATTGTTGCTACTGATGATCCAAGAACTGAGGTACACTTAGATTCCTTTAGACGGTCCTCGCCATTAGAAGTAGCCTCATATTTCCTAATTTCTCTGATACTTTCTGCCAATTGCTGCAAAATATTTAATATTTAATATTTCTAAAAAGAAAATATTCTGTCGTGATTAGATTTTAAATCAGAAATTAATTTTCTAAAAATATTTCTATTAAGAATCCATCATATAACTATTTTTGTAGTGGGGTAAACTATGATTTGTAAGATAGTATTTTAAAGATAATTAGTTGCTTAAGTTAAACTTTTTTTAATGTGGAAGTGGAAAAGTAAAAGTGGAAAAAATTGGCTTTGTAAGTACACTGTTGTTTCTCATGTTAATTCCTAAGATAAAAATATTTTGACTCTTCAGAATAAAGAAATTGTGTCTACTGGTACTCTTTTAAGTTAAAAGAGACTTTTGTTTTTGCTCTTTAGTTGTTCTGATCTTTTATTTGAAGTGTAAATGAATTAGATATTTACTTAAAGAACCTGAGGAAATGCTGGCTGTGGTATGTGGCAATACGGAGGCTCGTTTCATCAGGAATATCTCACCTCTAGTATATTATTATATTTGTGCAACTTTTTCCTTCATTTTCATAGAAAAAATTTTCTTCAGACCCCAGAACATAACATTAAATTCTGGCTTCAGCCACAGAAGCAGCAATAGTGTAAGCAGTGATAATTATCTTGCCAAAAATGGTCATCAAAGGTCAATGAAGACATTTTGACAATAACTGGATTTACAAATCTAACTTCCTGTCAGTTGAATATCGTGGTGTTTCAGTTCAATGTGAAATAGAGATACTCAGCCCCATATTTTTAACTAGATTAAGTCAAGCACAGTTACAATGCCAAGGATATATCGTGTGTTCAGGTACATAAATTATGCAGGTGGATTTAAAAAAGCACATAAAAAAATATCAAGATATGTCATGTTTAGGTTTAGGGGTTTTTTCTCATTTTAATTTAACAAATATTAATTTCTGAGATCAATGTTTGCTTTTATTTTCGTATTCTACTTAAACAGTTTTCCACTCAAATGAAGCAGAAAGAGATCATTGATTTTTTTCCAATATTAATTTTTCCCAACACTATTTGAAGCATTGATTCATTTCCAATAACTTTCAAAAGTTAAATTAGAGATTTTTCAAGGTTTTGATAGAGAGAAACGAGAAAATTATCTGAAAACAAGCAAACAAACAACCCAAACTCCAAATTATATATCAGGTGTTATATTGTTATCAATTCTAAATAAGGCAACTGATTATGAAATTTCACAGTCCAATGACTTAATGGGGGAAAAAAAACCTCAGGATTTTGTGACTGGTTGGTTCATAAGGCTTTTATTTCTGAGACTGAAATTTTCTGAAGAGCATTAAACTCTCTACTGCTCGTTACTTGGTCTTAAATTTGACATATGTGGTATGTATTACAGTGTGATTTCTCCCTATTTATAATTTTCTCACGTGACTGCCATTGGATTTCTGAACTGAGTCCAGATCCACTGTAAATTAGTCTATTTATAAAAAGATAAGTTTAGCTCTCAAAGTCTGTGCAGCAGGATGTGACTGAGAAATTACTTTCATGGAGTCATTAGCAGCAACATTTCTGATAATCTGCTGTGACTTAATATTTTCTTGGCCAATGATATACTAAATAAAGCAATATAAACTCATTAACAAGAAAATAATCTTTGGATTTCATGTAATTTCTAAAAGTTGAAAAAATACCCTACTGATCTCTCATCCAAAAGCCAAATTTTAGCTCCTAAATTTGGCTAGAAGATAGAATAACTTAAATTTTTCCAAGAGAAACAAATTTTCCAAAAGAAAGGTTTTTCACATTTTTTTAATTTTCCTCCAGTAAAAATGTGTTATAGAAAAAGGATATTGTTTTCTGAATTTTTACTTAGTCCATTAATTTTGCATTTGGGTAAAGACAAAACCTATGTGATTATCTTTCAGATTTTGGAGATTTAGTGATATTAAGAATGATTGCCAGGACATTTCTCAGAGATTTGTTTTACCACATAAGAGTCAGACTTCATTTTTAATGAGTGACTGATACATGCATGTGTGATCACTTCCTGGCGTTTCACTGATTTTTTCCTGTGTACATGAAGAAGACCGAGAAAACTAATTGAGATTCACCTCAAAATGGACATCTGAAAGTTTATCTGAAATGTGGGGATGAATTTTGATTGTCTTCTGGAGAGCACGGATTTGGATTATCATCTCGTGCTCAAAGAAGAGTATCTTGCTATTTGGATGAGAAAATTGTTCCTCTGGTTTTCATGATAAAAATGGCAAAGATTAGATGTTCAGATGTCATAGGGGACATGCCTTATTATCTCTCCTGACAGATGTAAAACCATTCCACTGTTGTCTCTAGGAGATAAGTTCCAATTTGAAATTGCCTGATTGCCACTAAATTCCTCACTGGTTCCAAGAGTCACTCATTGCTACGGGGAATAACAGTATGACCTCATTTTAGACCTTTCTTATTACATTATACAATTATTCCTTTTGTTTAAAGTATGGTGGACCAGTCCTAGGCATCAATTTTCTCTTCAGTCCCAAATACACCTTGTTTTGAAGAAGAAAGTGTTGGGTTTTAGGGTTGTGAACACACACTTATGTCTAAACTGTCCTTGACCTTTTGGTTCTTTCTCATAGGAGAGATTTTTCTTCTCTCTGAATTATTAAGCTGCTGATTGTATTTTTACCTTTGCTGAAAAATGCCAAACATGAGAATGATAACTCTTCATTGAGATTGTTTGGCTTGTCAGGTTTGGGTTTTTTTTATGTTTACCACATAAAAATCTACCTCTTAAAAGTTTATACGGAAAAAAAAATTATTTAAGATATTTAAAACCAAACTGTCAAAAAGACCAATTCTCTAAGGCCTTAGCTGGCATCCTAGGAACGGTGGGAAGGCAATAATAGCAAAAATTGCTTTCTACACCTCCTAATGTTTCACATAAGAAAAAAGTTACATATTTTCAAACCTAGATATACATATTTTTATGGATAGATAAGTCTTGAAATGCCTTTGGAACTGGACCACTGAATTAAGCCTTAGAGGGATATAGTTACACCATCTAGAGATGCATTTTTAAATCTGAACGTGACAATGGCACGTAGTGACATAACTGGATATCATCTGTGAAATTGTTCACTCTTCTACCATGAAAAAAAAGATCATTTCAAGCACAATGAGAGAACAACTTTTCTGGGTAAAAAAAGGAGAAAACTTCAGCCTTCTTTAAAGATAATTCAAATAACTAACTGAAAACTGCGATGAATGATGCTTTAAAATTACGGTTAAATCATTCCGAAAATAAAATTATCTAAAGAAATTCAAGGTTGGACAAAAAAATTAAAGCTTTTCCTCTGCCATACTAGAAAATCAATGTGCAGTATAATTTAAAGAATGAGACTGAACATCAGGGTTTTTTTCAGAGAATATTGTTTTCCCACAAAAAATACAATTTTCCATGCTATTTGAAAACACAGCAGCACTGCCCCCTTCCTGAAACAAAAAAGTAATGATGTCTGGGCGCAGACATTACTGCACATTAGCAGGAGATTGTGGCAAAGGCACTGCCCAACTACTGTGGGTGAATAAGGAGAAAACGCATTTTTAGTTTCAAATCCCTTTCTCAAGATGTTTCTTTAAAAAATAGAACTCAGAATAGTGGGGAAAAAAAAGAGGCGGATTTAGCAGTTTTAATTTGGAGAAAATAACTGGGAAAGTTGCCTAGAATTCAGTAAATCACTCTATCTAAGTCTGTGCTTGTATGCAAAATTTGGGTTGAGAATAATTCCCAATAAATATTTGTTTCGGTTTTTTATATTTCCCCAGAAGAATGGTTCTTACAACTCTTAGTAAGTGCATTTTAAGAAAACAACAAAAAAACCCACAAAACAACAACAAAAACAACAACAAAAAAATGAAACCAAAACCAAACCAAACCAAACCAACCAAAAAAACCCAATAACAAACAAATCCTTTTTATTCAACTGTATGTGTTTTCCCTGGAGAAATATCATCTTAAACTTGCATCCAAGGTTTGTAGGCTTCCACACAAGACCCTCTGAAAATCATTATTGGCATTGGGTATGGACATAGAGTTATGGCCATTTCTCATCACTTGAGTTTTTACGCCTATTGCAGAACAGGTCTTGAGATGGGTCATCCATGCACAAGTATATTTTATTTACAGCTTAAAAAAATAACTAGTTTCACTGTATTGAGGGATAATTTTAATACTTTTTATGACCTTTGAAAATGTGATGGTTTCCAAGCCTCAGTCAGACACACTCATGAGTAATGGCCCAAAGGATGTCATGCTCTAGATCACTGTATGTCATGGTTGAACAACGATGAAAATATCTGAAATACATGAGGAAAGTACTGTTGTGCCACTAAAAACACTTTTCTCAACTGAAAAACTGAAGAAATAAAACAGTAATTGTCTGACAGGATAGGAAGGGATAAACTTATGTATGTGCACACAGAGAAAACATGCAAAGATCAGTGGAAAAACAAAAGTTGACTCATCAACAGTGTGTATGTATGCAACAGTGAAAGGCTACTGAGCTGTAATAAAACATTTTTGTCTATATTTAACTGTAAGATCTGTTGCCACAAACAGCTGGGAAAAAGTTTTTGGTGGCGATGTACAGATAATTGGAAAGGAAATTGTGTTTAATCAATAATCTACACAGATTATCAAAATTGGATTGTATCTCCTAGATAGAATATATGTTGGTTCTTTCTGGATAGGAGTAACTTGATTTATACCAGCATTTTGCTTAAAATACTGTTAAATTCATATTTCAAAATAAAATAATGCTACCTTGAACACCAATTTTAATTTCAAAAGTACTAAAACACAAAGCACGACAAACAGTTTTGAAATTCCCAGTCCTTTTGCCGAAAAAAATTCGTAGCCAATTTTTTTTTTTCTACAGTAGATTTTAATTATGGTGCAGAAAACAATTATTTAAAAAAAAAAAAGGTTTCAGATACTTCTTTCTGGCCAATTTTTACCAATAGAAAACTACTTCCTGTAATTTCTGAGGTGCAAGGAGGAGCTGGGAAGTGAAGTGTGTTATAGTTTGGTTGGTTGATGGCAGCAGCACAGATGTGGTGCCTGAGTTTCAATGCTGCTGGTTTTCTCTGAGACAATCACCTCTTTCTCCCTCATGCAGAAGCCAAGGACTGTGCCCTGATGCCGACAGCTGGGACTGCAGTTATGAGAGGATGGAAACTTCTCCTCTTTATCAAACCACAGAATCCCAGAATGGTTTGGGCTGGAAGGCACCTGAAAGCCCATCCAGTGCCACCCTTGCCATGGGCAGGGACACCTCCCACTATCCCAGGGTGCTCCAAGCCCCAGTGTCCAGCCTGGCCTTGGGCACTGCCAGGGATCCAGGGACAGCCACAGCTGCTCTGGGCACCCTGTGCCAGGGCCTGCCCACCCTCCCAGGGAACAATTCCTTCCCAATATCCCATCCAGCCCTGCCCTCTGGCACTGGGAAGCCATTCCCTGTGTCCTGTCCCTCCAGCCCCTGTCAATTGTCTCTCTCCATCCTTCCTGCAGCTCCTTCAGGCCATGCAAGGCCACAGTGAGGTCCCCCCAAAGCTTCTCCTCTCTAGGTGAGCACCCCCAGCTCTCCCAGCCTTTCCTCCCAGCAGAGCTGCTCCATCCCTCTGCTCATCCTGGAGCCTCCCCTGGCCTGGCTCCAGCAGCTCCAGGTCCTGCCTGTGCTGGACCCCAGGGCTGGACCCCTGAATCCTTTTTCCCAGAGGGAGTTAAGCAGGGGCATTGCCTCTTCTGCAGCCTTGGGTGAGTGTCACAGCAGGTATTTCCCACACTTTCTTCTAAATGACTAGATTTGTATGAAAAAAAAATCCTCAATCCCTTAACACCAGAGAAGGGGGTAAAAAAGAAGTCAAAGAGGGCCAGGCCACTCAATCATCTAAATGTATGCACAGTAAGTCTTTTGTCTGCTGCAGGGAACAATTCAGCCTGGTTTCCAAGCCACAGAAAGCTGCCTGACTACTTCAATTGTGCTGCCTGAGGTGAGAGCAATAAAGAATAAGTGCTAAAGCCAAAGTTTGCGGCATTATTTCTTGAGTAAAAGTTCATAATACCATTTTTTTCCTTTTTTCTTTTTCTTTCCTTTTTTTTTTTTTAAATTTCTTTTAGCCAAAAAGGAAAAAAGATGCCTCAGTTTAAACAGAGAATATTATCTGGAGACTGTAGTGTTTTCCTGCTGTTGAAATACTCAGCTGCTTTTCAAATTCATATAGAAGCTTTTTGCAATTACAGTTGTGAAATAATAAACATATGTTTTCTGTGCTGAATCCCTTTAAGTAAATTGTTTTAAACATCAAACCATGTTATTTTACATTTACATGCCCACATTTTTCACCCATGCCACCGAATTAAAATCTGAATTCAAACCCTGAGACTTAATAAAACAAACTTGACAAAGAAATTAATTTCAAGATAATACATTAATTAACTAAGAATAGTAAATGTAATAAATTAACCATTTGTTCAAGGTTAATTAGACCAGTTTAATTGATTGTAAGGCCATTTACTCTTACTGCAGGGTCTCTGCTATGATTCATTTAAAAAAATCCAACAGCAGCTTGACTTTCAGTAGTAGAAAGTGTCCTTTCAGTCTTTGGGTTCTGCTTTACCTATTTTTAAGCAACAACTTTTCTAATTTTGCTTAATGCCTCACCTTCAATCCCAACAGATTCTGTGATATGATTAATTTCAAACTTCAGACAGTTCACTTCTTTCTCTCCTTCTGTCTCCAAGGATCTTACTACTCATTTCTCTAAAAAAGAAAAATTGACAAAATGTAATATTAAGTCTTTTCCCATCAATATCCTCAGCGACCTCCTCATGTCTTGCTTTTCTTGAGCTGTTATTGCACTTCCCTTATCTTTCAACACCAATGCAGTATTTGTCATTTATGCCTTTTTAAGGTTTTTCACTCACACTAATGCCTTTTTGAATCATTTTATCAGTGATTTGGCTGAATACCATAAATTTACATCCTTCTTGCTTCTAAGTACAGAGGAAAAATATCAACCTCCTGACACTTTCTACACACCTGAAAACCTACAAAGTTTGACCCACAAACAGAACAGAAATAAAATATCTTTATGGTCCTGGTGTCCAAGACAAGTCTGCTTTGATATAACAAAAGCTTCTCTGTAGTTCCCATTATTTGTTACTGCTGGATAATTAACAACATCATTTAATGGGTAATGGTTTAAAACTTAAAAAGGGTAGGTTTAGGTATTGGTAAGGAGTGCTGTGCATGCTGGACAGGGCTTGGAGCAGCCTGGTCTAGTAAGAGATGTCCCAGTGACGTGGGTTTTAATTTTGAAACTAGGCAGAAACACCAATTAAGTGTAACA
>VWZW01007724.1:190902-203863 GCA_013397115.1 Edolisoma coerulescens | reverse complement strand
TTCCAACCCAAACCACTCTGTGGTTCTGTGATTTTACAGTTTAAAAGCACAAGTACATATTCATACACTTCTTTCACTGACTGCCCTGCAGCAGAACACCTTTTCCATTTTCTGAAGCACTATAGAGTCTCGGAGTTACAAAAGCATCCACAAAAGTTCGATGGATCCCAGAACAGTCCTCTTGTGGATTTTACTACTGAGGAACACCCTAGACATCCATCAGTATTTAGTGAGGCAGATTGCTGATATTATTATTCACAATTACTTCAGTAATAGATTTTTTTCCAGCTCTCTTAAGATTAATGTTGCTTCTAGAGTTCGTCTGCTCTTTCTCTGATCACCGTGTCTCTGCATGTTTAAGGGAGAAACTCTGTGTTTTACTGTACATTTCTCTCTTTTGACCATTCTTCCTCAGCTTTTCCAAAATCATTAGGATTGGAAGGCACCTCTGGAGCTCACCCAGTCCAACCCCCTGCCCAGGCAGGGTCCCCTGCAGCAGTGGCACAGGAACGTGTCCAGCTGGGCTTGGGATGTCCCCAGAGAGGGATACTCCAGGCCCTCCCTGGGCAGCTCTTCCAGGCCTCTGCCCCTCCATGGACACAAGTTCTTCCTCCTGCTGGGCTGGGACTCGTTGTGGTTTATTTTATGGCCACTGCTCCTCGTCCTGGCACTGGCACCACTGAGCAGAGCCCGGCCCCATCCTCTGGCACCCCTCGGAGGTGTTTGTGTGGATTGATGGGATCCCCTCCCAGCCTTCCCTTCTCCAGCCTGGCCAGGCCCAGCTCCCGCAGCCTCTGCCCATCACAGAGATGCTCCAGACCCCAAATCATCTCTGTGGCCTCCCCTGGACCCTGCCCAGTATCTTCTGGTCTTTCTTGAAATGTGGAGCCCAGAATTGAACCCAAATACAACAGGAGCATTTGCAAGATATACTCTTAGTTTATCTTAAATTTTCAGTTTGATTTTCTACCCCCAAATCCTTCTAAATCCCGAGGAAACCTCTTTGTTGCCTGTTTTCACCAATAACCACGTATTGAATTTTCTAACCTTATAAAAAATAGATCTGTTATAAGTAAAGAGCTTTCTACAATTATGCTACCATTCTCTGAAAATATCAGTCCATCACATTTTAATCTCAAAAATCCATACTCATCAAACAGTAGAAGATCCAGGGAGAAGAAAACATATTTAGTTCAAAGACAAGAATCAAGCTGCTTTGACACATTTTTGTGCTTTTTAATTTTAAACAAATATTTCCCTATGATTACTTAGTCTGCAATGTTTCACGTTTTGCTGCCTTCACCTCATCATTCTTAAATTCTTCGTGTGGTGTCCAAAATACTGGTTAGTCATTGCAGAGGAATATCTCTTCTGTACATGAGGACTTGCCCTTGAGAAAATCCATGGAAATAAATGGATTTTCAATGGAAAGGGTTCAATCAATTCCCATACAGCTCGCATATCCTTTTTCCACAGACAGGGGGGTGTGTGTGTAGAGATATGAATATGCAACCTCGTGCATAAACACTACACTTATCACTAATTTGTTCCCAAAAATATGAAAATAATTTTTCTGCACACTCCAGAATAGAAACTTCAAAGCTTCAGCTTAAAAATTTAGTATTTTATGAGGTCATAAACTCCTTATGAAATTCTGCTGTAGCTCCAGCTAGTCATTAAATGTAGTGAGCATCCCACTAATCACAGATTATGCCTTTTTTTTTTTTGTAGGGTAGATCCATTCCATTCTGTCCCACCTGCTCCTGTTTTTTTTGCTCTCTCAGACAAGCAGGTGATGGGTCACAAAGTGACACAGTTCCGAGCTGTTGTCACCAGGGCATTCCTGAGGGACCAACAGAGGTTTACACTTTGCCTAATGGATTCTCTTCAGTTTTTAAAATTTTCCCAGCCTCCCCCATCTAAGGAAGACTGGGAGCTACCCCAAGGTGGATCTGTAGCCTGCAAACTTTAGGTCTTCCTCCTCTAGAAGGAAAGAAAATCCACTCTTAAGGCTGCAGTAAAGGCCACCTTACCTTGACAAAGCCATTTGTCTTTTCCACTGTGAATCCCAACCACAAAATTATGCACCAATATGATAAAAGGAGCATTTTTTGGGCATTTTAAGACCTGACATGGCATCTTCTCAATGGTCAAAGCAGAAATGTTTGTGCTGCTCTCATGGTGCCTCATTCTTAGGCCCATACCTCACAGCCATAAGGATTTATGTGAGGAACAAAACACAGAAACAGTACAACCCAGGGGCATCCTGTAGCAGGATATCTCTGATCCCACCTAAAATCCAGCCTCGTAAACACGGGGATAATGTTCTTTTCATACTGTTGTGAAGGGAGTTTCCTCTTGGTCTTGTACCTAATGTGACCATTAAGTGAAAACTTAAACTAGTTAAATTTGAGACCTTTTTTTTTCTTGTATAGATTAATAAATATGAAAAAAGACACCGCTTAAACAAAAACATTTGCTTGATGAGACAGTTTGAAGTAAGGGGACGTAAAAATTGACTTTTCTTCTGAGCCTTGATCTTGCCCTCTTTTGTCACTGTGTTTTGGCTCACTGACCTTGAGCAGTTTCTGGAACTGCAACACTTTGTCACCACAGCTCATTCAGATATTTCTTAATCTTGATTGTGGAGCTGTGTCTTGCTGCCAGCATTATCTGCTTTTAGGGTTATGCACATGAACATCAAACCCAAAGGAAACAAAGATCTGCTCTAAGGGCCATGATGGCTGCTCCACTGTAAGCAAGAGAGATGCAACTTGTTTTTTGCAAATAAACAAGGCTGGGTGGTTATTTGATATACCTTGATGTGATGGGTTTGAAGTCACTAGATGTGACTGGAAAACAATCTCTGTCTTAGGACAGATTGTGCTTATCAGAACCATTGTCTCCGATATCAAAAGGTAAGATTACACTGTTTTTCCTCTGCTTTACTTTGTGAAATTTGTTTTGCTTCCAGTCAGAAAATTCGGTGGCTCTGCTGAAGTGTAAAGGTCATGTGTTTCATAATTTCAGGACTTCAGAAGCTCCCCAGGTGTTAATTTATCTCTCACTTCCAAGCCTCTGAGCATTCTTGTATTCCTTATGAAATAACAGATGTACCGCTTCACCTTGATGAATTTTTTTCCTGCAGTCTTTATCATATTTCTCATTTGTTTCGTATTCAAATAAGCAAGACCCTTATGAATCTACCTTAAATGATTTTCAAGAAGATTTATACTGCTCATTTGTATTTCCATATCACTGCTGAGACAAGGTAATTTGCCAGAGGTAAACAAAAGGGGTTTGTAATAGATTGTTCCTAATTATTACAGACAAACAAAGTGCATCAAAAGAACACAGAATAAATGAAAATGATGAAAGAGAGCTGGCAGAATTCATTGAAATCTACTGATTTCTTTTGTCTCAACAATAATACTAATCTTCCATTATGAAAAGTGTAGGTGTGGGTAGATGTATACACAATAATTTTCCTATTTTCTTTTTCATTATTTCAGCAGAAAGTTGTCCCATTGCAATATGATGAACATTTTTATCTCTGTCTCCTCATCATCTTTTAAGGATAATCTACAAGCTAAAAAGAAAACAATTTAGAATCTTTTTAATAGTCTATGGCTTCCTAAACTTCTTAGGATGAATCTGAAATCAAGGACTACTGAAAAATCAGATACCCCAGGCTCATATCTGATTTTCTGGTTGTTTATGACATGTTCTGGAGTATTTAATCTGGTCTACATAATTGTAGAGGTACAAAAGGCATTATTTCAGTGTACTTTAAGTTGAGCCTGGGAAGAAGAGAGGGGTAAGGGGAAGGTATTTTAAGATTTCTGTTGTTACTTCTCATTGCCCTACTTAGATCTGATTGATAATTAATCAATTTCCCAAGTGGATTTCTTTCCTTTTTTTGCCTGTGATGTTAACTGCACAGGGAGTGACCTCTCCCTGATGCTACCTCAACCCACAAGCCTTTTGTTGTATTTGCTCTTGAAAAATTGAAGAAGGGAGAGATACAGGCAGGGTCAACCCACCACAGTATGGGATACCCTTGGAACAAACTCAGTGCAATGCTTATTCCTAATTATGAATTTATTAGTAAAATAAACACATGCTGTTCCATTCATGTCTAGCCCCAAAACAACTCTTTTTAGTAAGCTACATACGTGAAATAAAATAATAAACTGGAAGACTAGAGAAGTTGCATATTTCTATGTTACTTTAAAGTAAAGCTTGAATTTGTTGTGTTGACATGACATTTTGACATATGGTATCTAAGGTCTTATTTGATACATAGCGATATTTTCTCCTTTCAGATGAAGAATTCTAGTATATCTCTGAAGAACTGGGTGTTTTCAGCCTAGAATAGCAGTACAGTTAGAGAAGAGTTGGTGTGCAAGCCTGAAAATTAAAAGTTCATTGTTTATGACATAAACTTTTACCTTGCTTGCTTTGAAAGTTTCAATTTTATTAGACCAGAATTGAAGGATTCCAAAAGCTAGTTACACCTTTCATGTATTAAAATGCATCTATCCCAATATTCAATATCTCAAATATTTAAAATACAATAAAAGTGAATCAGAATTATATAATTATTACATAGTAATACAGTTAAATTTATTGTAAGCATATTTCTCTTTTTCTACTGCAGTTTTCTTTGTGTGGTGCTTATTTTTATGACATTCCTTGGGGTCCAGGGGTCAAGAGTTTTAGTCTTCCTCAAGAAGAGTGAGGATGGAGAAGTCATGGTGAGTTATTGGGGTCTTTTTAACATCAAGAGCATGCACAGCACCCAAGTTAATTCAAGTTAAGGGTCAAAAAATTTCCTTGTAATTGAGTGTCATCACAGGCTAAAGCAGCTCAGGCCAAGGCAGGTCTTGAGACCCTGAATTATATTTTCTTCAGTGGTGTAAAATCTTAATGCAGTCCAAATAACTTATTTTGCTTCATTGACTGACAATCTCTCATGCTTCCATTGCTTAAATCATGAAAGTACATCAATTCTTTAAAAGATATCAGCTCCTCAGGTGCCCTGCAGTTTAAAACCTGTGTTCCATTTTGTTTCCTCTCCCCAAATACTTAAGGCCTGTGTATCTCCTGAGTGTTCCAGTTTTCAGTGCTTTAGTGGCACAGTTGTTAAATAAGCTGAATTTCTGCATTGGAGAAGGACACTGCAGTGTATTTCACTCAGACTGACACAGGAGACCCCCATAAAAGGATTCCCAATTGCCTCTTATTACACTGCTCATTAAATTGGTAAAAATAATCAAGCGGGACAATTGCAAAAGTTGCTGAAATTCATAAAGTTCTTTATCATAATGATTCTCAAACATTTATAACACTGTTTCTGACGAGTTATAAACACAAGCCAAAAACTTGGAGGAAAAATAAAACACAAAACTGATATGTGCTTGAAGCAGTGTTATGTAACCTGGGCTGCAGAAGTGCAGTTTTCCTAATAACCACTTGCAATGTGTAACTAAAATTTATCTGGATGCAGTGGTATACATCTTGGCATCTCATTGCTCTGTTGAGCCTCGGAGTGACACATTTAATAACATCCTTCCATAAATTGGGAACAAAGCTGCTCTGGAGATGGCTCCAGAGTAGCCCTGCCAGGCTGCAGGATTAAGGAGACTGATACTTGGCACAAGGCAAACTGAATAAAAGAAATGTTGAGCCAGGGAAAGTTTATCGTATTGATGCATTGTGAGAGAGTCATAAAGGTAAATCTTAATTTCTTCTTTACTGATCTTTTCAGAAAGTTACGGAATGCACTGCTTTTCCTGGTGTATGTTTACCTCACTAGCCACAAGTTTCTTAGGCAGTATCCTGATTTTCTGTGGAGGTCTCTGGTAACTTGTCACTTGTCCTACACTTAAGGAGGCAAAAATGGAAGGGAGAATTCTGACCATTTGCAAAGGCAGCTGGGATTCATCAAACTCAGATCAGTATGAAAGTTCAGGCTTGTACACAGCACCAAAACTAATAAAAAAAATCCCCAACCAAAACCACACAGATTTCCACGATGAATTTTCTCTTTCCTGAAACATCAGCCTTCACCCACCTGCAAAGGGAATATGCAACCCCTGCATGTTTTGTGGTTGAAAGAAGTGCAGATTTGAAACAAGGATTGCAGTAAGTAATATATGTACCCACTGTATAGGGAGAGCCATTTTCACAGTGAGACATAAAAGCAGCAGAACACTGCCAATTAGTTTTGGCTTTGCACTTTATGGGAACAGATTTAAGTAGCTCATCTCTCTCCTTAAGGCCTCACTTAATTTGCTGCTGGAACTTTGCCACTAAGTTCTTTCCTCCTGCTTTGGTCTTGCTTTTCCCCACTGTCCTTGTATGGTGGGGTGGGTGGGAGGTTCCTTTTTCAGCCTTCACAGAAGCAAAAAGTCTGTTAAATGTGTTGTGCCCCTGCCCCAGGCACCAAAAGGTCTTTGAAGGGTGTCCTAAATGCAGGATCTGTAGATGATAATCCCTTCTGAGCTGATACTTCTCTGAGTCATACATAACACAGCTCATTAGAGAGGGTGCTTACCCTGCTGAATCTGAAATTTATTTTCCCAGAGATGTCATCAACACGTGAGGTGGACAGATCCCCAGAGCCACGGGTCTTTATTCTGTACTTTCTAAACCTCATTAATAATGCAAAGAGAATTGAATTCTGGGTTCTGAAAATCCCAAAATAATGGCCATAGAAGATGCTTCAAAACTTTAAGTTTTCCCTTAACTGAGTACTTGTACATGAAAACAGATATGAGGTTTCTTGCACAGCATTGGCTATTAAACAAGGGTAAACCTTATAGATATTTGCATGTACTTAAGGTATTTCATTCAAGGGAGAAAATTAAACAATGGCTCCAGACACCGTGTTCGGCCATTTGCTTCCACGCACCACAAAATTAAAAGTATTGATTCTCCAAGTCGTTGTACCATGACAAGGGTAAGAATCTGACCCCTTTCAGTCTGGTCTAGCCCATTTCTTTGCAACTGTTAAGTTCTGCCAGCAACTGTTTATGAAAATAGACTTTACTGAGTTATAACACTCAATAGAAGGATGTCATTAGTGTTTGTGGAGGTAGGGTCAGTTTGCGCTTCAGACCTCCAACCCTCTCTTTAATGGATTTTTTTTTTTCTCTTTGCTGAGAAGGAGAATTTAATCCCAGTGCCTGTTGCCTTGGAATTTATATTTTGACTGTAACAATTGTCAGAACAGTTTATTAATTGTGCTTAGAGTTGATTCTGAGGCCAGAGGAAAGTGAAAATATTCATTTATGTAGATGTATGCTTCCCAGGGGGTACTAATGGAATTCTGGACAAACGTGTCACTAATCCTCCAACCTGGCACTTCTGCCTGCAGCCCTGACTCTGAAGTGGTGGCAGGAAAGGCTGTTCCTCCTGATGGTGCGTGTGGTTGCACCACTGCAGGCAGGGGCTGTTTTCTGCTGCTTTTCTGATTTGCAGCTGCTGTGCTCCCTTTGCCAAGGGGGCTTGGAACAGCTAAAGCGTGTTGAGAGAGTTAGGGGCTGAATTAAAAATTTGTTATCTCTGAATTCACAATGTGTTATCTGTGCATCATTCCTAAATAGACTCAAGCTCTTTAACTGTTCTCCATTATTTTTCATCAGGGTGGGGTTTTTTTGTTTGTTTTCTTTTTTTCTGATGTTGGGGTTTCTTCATTTGTTTGTTTTCTTGTTCTGTGTCTGGTTTTTTTTTTTCACTTTGCCCTGGAAAATCCTCTAGAAACCAAATTCATTGCTCCTATGCAGTCTTCTGACTGAAGGTATCCAGACTCACAGGTATGTGGGATAAAGGTTTTCTGTTCCTGTTTGGTTTAAGTGTGGTTTTTATTTCAATGCAGTTTTCAACTCTATTCTATGGTATTTTAAGGCATCAGCTCCACCAATAATAAAACTATTGTTTCTGAAATTGAGCTACACACAGAAAATCCAAGTCTCAAAAGCTAAATATGACTCTGAGAAATTTTAGAACAATGGCTCTAATACACTATAAAATATGGGGTTCATGATTTTTAGGTTATTTTTGTGCTTGTCTCATTAATTTTAAGTTTCCTTTAGTCAGATAGCAGAAATTTTCTGGGAGAAAAAAAAAAAAAGAGCCAACATGATTAAAAAGTGACAAATGTGACTGGATATAGCGTCATGAGTATTATGTTCCCATTGACTGATGGGAGATCAATACTTTCAGATTTTTCTTCAGGGAATACCTAGAAAACCCAGCAGATAAGAAACTTTTTCTAATCCTTCTTTTCAGTGATATTTGTATAACTGCTACATTCAAAACCCAATATTTTTCTATTTTTTTTTCTTTCTGGCACTTGTGGGTTTTGCATTAATTTGGAATGTTATATAAATGTGAGATTTACCTCATTTGCTTGAATTCTGATGTTTATAAGACACATGTAAATATTGCATGGTTGTGCTGGTAGTAACCTGTTGCTGTCAAGATTTTAACACATTTTATCTCATTTTTATGCTTATCATGTCAACTCTACCACCCAGTTTCAGTGACTGACACCTAAAATTAGAATTCCTCGAGTTCTCTAACTTTTCAATTTTTTTTTTGCATTTCATGCTCCTTCTTCAAAGGTTAGTTTCCTTATTAGTGAATAAAGGAAAAAGAGGTCAGATCCAACAGGGGTCTTAATTTTATAGTGTAAGACATAGATAAATTTAAAATATTTTAGTTGAAAATCAAAATCACGACACCTTCTCTTATTCTGCCAGACCCTTTTCTGTTTCCTAACTAGATCATGAGCAAAAAGTGGCTTCTAAGCTCGGATCCACAAGTCCTGACTGGGCTCCACAGCCTTTGGAGTGCAAGCTAGGGAAGGAAAAAGGAGGTTTTAATCCTGCCTCTCCTATCCCGAGGCAAAAACCGAGCTGATGAAATAAATCTTCTCTCCTCTGACAAAACTGGACCACTGTGTATAAAGAGGTAATTTTATTTTTGGTTCAAATACTGTGAACATTTTATGTGGCTACAGCCAAGCATTTAAGGCCTGGCAGGTAAGAAAAAAGCTCAGAAGAATCTTTTTATTCCTGTGACTGTGTGTGCTTTCTCAGGTGGTTTGAGGATAAAAAAAAAAACTGATAATGTGGGGAGCAGGGACCCTGACCCAAGCCCAGATCTTCAGACCTGAATATTTTTAGCCAATTACTTATTTTCCTCTAGGCTGCACAGCAGTGCAGGTCCGTGAGACATTTACTGACTGCAGCTCAGCGAGAATCCTCCTCTGAAGGAGCAGCAGGAAGCTCAGAATGCCCACAAGTTATCACAGGATCTCTGCTGGGTTCCAGCCAGACAGCTCTGATAAAAAAGACTTTAAAAAAAAAAAAAAGAAAGGAAGGCAGCAACAAAATCACCGAATTTTTTCCTGTTTGTAAAATTACCTGAATGCTGCTGTGAGAGATCAAGCACCTCAGTGCCTAAGCTGGGAGCTCCACTTGCTTCCAGACTAGTAGAGCTGAAGTTTACAGACAACTGAGAGCTTCTTTTTTGACACTGGGGCATTTAGGTGCTTGCACTGGACCTTAGTCTAGAACCGGAAAAGCAAGATTTATGGAGGAATGCAGCTTCTCCTTAAATTCTATTACAGATACTGTTTCAGTACTATTTTTCTGTGGACTGTTTCTATACATGTGTTATTATTTTTTTTTTTAAATATTGATATCTATGTATCTATAGCATATATAAAAATAAATTGTAATTATAGCATATTTATATTTTCTTACATATATATTATATTTCTTTTTACAGTTTGGATGGGGTTGGACTCTGCTACAGATCATGGAATACACTTACTTTTCTCTCCTCTTCAGTAGCAGTAAAAGTCATTCAAACACTGGGTTTCCTATATTATTAATAAGTATTTTCAGGGTTCCACACCAGTCTTCCAGGTTTATCTTTCCTCTGGAAGCCTCTCAAGACTGAGTTGGACTTTATATAAAGACACATGCCTCCACCTATTAAAAGTTCAGCTATCTGAACATTTTCTCCATCTGCATACTGCAGGCCTGTTTTCTGTGAAACTTGGACTTTTCCAGCCTTCTACAAAGCTGGTAGCAGGACGGGTGAAAAATTAAAAATGAGGCTTAAAAATCTCTGTGGATCCCAGCTGGGTTGGCCGTAGTGCAGCATTCACAACCCTGTTTTAATATTCCTACAGACACGTGTTACCATCAGCACAGACGATGCACCCCACATCATTAATCCCATCCTGAAACCCAGTTAAAGCCCATATGAGGTAGTTCCATACTGGCTCCACCAATTCCAAAAGTGGCAAATCAAGAAAAGTTTTACTGTTTCCAGGCAGATTGGGATTAAGATTTCTTTAGTGATAAAATTCCTTGTACGGAATTAAAGCTTACAAGGAAATTAAAGCCCTCCTCTCACAAGAGTAGAGCATTGAAATTAGAGAGCTACAGTGCCAGGTTCCAAGAATTAAGCATGGAAAGTTAAAAATGGATACCAGCACTATCTGAATATCTTTTATAAGGAAAGAAAGCTCCAAATTTCATTGCAGCTTACAATGTGCTGTACAGGCAGGATTTTGAGTTCTTCAGTCTCAAAAGTTTTGCGGGTTGCTGATGGAAGAGTTTTATGGAAGCAAGGATACTGTGTCAAAGACAGAGTGGCACTTCTGCATTTTGAAAAGGAAATGTAAAATATTACTACACCTGTGGCAGAGAACCATTTTAGTATGTTAGATTTAATGGTGCCAGCTTTACTGCACTGGACTATTAAAAGAAACTATAGCCTGATGACTTATCGCTCAACTTTTATTAGCTAATGGCTGGTACTTCCAAACTGCATCCATGTGAAAAAGAGAATAACTTGCTGTTTTTAAAAGAGTTCATGAGCTTCTGAAATCACTTCAGCGAAATGTTCTCCATACCTGATCAAATTAGTTACCAAGGCCAGAGTTTATTACCATTAATTATATCACCAGCACTCATGAAGGACACCTGTGGGTAATTCCATTATGGTTTCAAGTAGCAGCAGCAGATCAATATTCTGTTTATATGTCTGATTTTCTGCTGCTGGGTATGCATGATTAACTAACCTTTGTATCACATAATTTAATTTAATGGATCTAAAGCAGGACAACTTCGGGTCATGGGGAATAGGCAGCAGTTTCACAGTTCAGAGATTGTCATTAATGGAATTCAATTAATATATTAAAATTGGTAAGTAATAGCGAGGAGTCTGCCCTGGGTGAGCAACCTGCCCACTCCTAACACTTGGCAGATGAGTTCTCTAAAAGTGCTAATCAACAAACCCCCCAAAACCCCCCAAACTCTCCGTGTGCACAACAGGGGCTCTGCTGTATCAGATACACCTGAGAGATCTTGCCCCTCACCTCCAAAGGTGGAAACAATGCTGCATCTACAGGTAATAACCATGCCAGGTTTTATTTTAACTAATGTATGTGCATTAAAACAACCCTGCTAGGTGAGCAAGTGCTGGTATGTGTTGTGGTGGTTTTTTTTTTTTTTATTTTCANTGCAGGTCCGTGAGACATTTACTGACTGCAGCTCAGCGAGAATCCTCCTCTGAAGGAGCAGCAGGAAGCTCAGAATGCCCACAAGTTATCACAGGATCTCTGCTGGGTTCCAGCCAGACAGCTCTGATAAAAAAGACTTTAAAAAAAAAAAAAAGAAAGGAAGGCAGCAACAAAATCACCGAATTTTTTCCTGTTTGTAAAATTACCTGAATGCTGCTGTGAGAGATCAAGCACCTCAGTGCCTAAGCTGGGAGCTCCACTTGCTTCCAGACTAGTAGAGCTGAAGTTTACAGACAACTGAGAGCTTCTTTTTTGACACTGGGGCATTTAGGTGCTTGCACTGGACCTTAGTCTAGAACCGGAAAAGCAAGATTTATGGAGGAATGCAGCTTCTCCTTAAATTCTATTACAGATACTGTTTCAGTACTATTTTTCTGTGGACTGTTTCTATACATGTGTTATTATTTTTTTTTTTAAATATTGATATCTATGTATCTATAGCATATATAAAAATAAATTGTAATTATAGCATATTTATATTTTCTTACATATATATTATATTTCTTTTTACAGTTTGGATGGGGTTGGACTCTGCTACAGATCATGGAATACACTTACTTTTCTCTCCTCTTCAGTAGCAGTAAAAGTCATTCAAACACTGGGTTTCCTATATTATTAATAAGTATTTTCAGGGTTCCACACCAGTCTTCCAGGTTTATCTTTCCTCTGGAAGCCTCTCAAGACTGAGTTGGACTTTATATAAAGACACATGCCTCCACCTATTAAAAGTTCAGCTATCTGAACATTTTCTCCATCTGCATACTGCAGGCCTGTTTTCTGTGAAACTTGGACTTTTCCAGCCTTCTACAAAGCTGGTAGCAGGACGGGTGAAAAATTAAAAATGAGGCTTAAAAATCTCTGTGGATCCCAGCTGGGTTGGCCGTAGTGCAGCATTCACAACCCTGTTTTAATATTCCTACAGACACGTGTTACCATCAGCACAGACGATGCACCCCACATCATTAATCCCATCCTGAAACCCAGTTAAAGCCCATATGAGGTAGTTCCATACTGGCTCCACCAATTCCAAAAGTGGCAAATCAAGAAAAGTTTTACTGTTTCCAGGCAGATTGGGATTAAGATTTCTTTAGTGATAAAATTCCTTGTACGGAATTAAAGCTTACAAGGAAATTAAAGCCCTCCTCTCACAAGAGTAGAGCATTGAAATTAGAGAGCTACAGTGCCAGGTTCCAAGAATTAAGCATGGAAAGTTAAAAATGGATACCAGCACTATCTGAATATCTTTTATAAGGAAAGAAAGCTCCAAATTTCATTGCAGCTTACAATGTGCTGTACAGGCAGGATTTTGAGTTCTTCAGTCTCAAAAGTTTTGCGGGTTGCTGATGGAAGAGT
>VWZW01007724.1:174145-190859 GCA_013397115.1 Edolisoma coerulescens | reverse complement strand
AGATCAATATTCTGTTTATATGTCTGATTTTCTGCTGCTGGGTATGCATGATTAACTAACCTTTGTATCACATAATTTAATTTAATGGATCTAAAGCAGGACAACTTCGGGTCATGGGGAATAGGCAGCAGTTTCACAGTTCAGAGATTGTCATTAATGGAATTCAATTAATATATTAAAATTGGTAAGTAATAGCGAGGAGTCTGCCCTGGGTGAGCAACCTGCCCACTCCTAACACTTGGCAGATGAGTTCTCTAAAAGTGCTAATCAACAAACCCCCCAAAACCCCCCAAACTCTCCGTGTGCACAACAGGGGCTCTGCTGTATCAGATACACCTGAGAGATCTTGCCCCTCACCTCCAAAGGTGGAAACAATGCTGCATCTACAGGTAATAACCATGCCAGGTTTTATTTTAACTAATGTATGTGCATTAAAACAACCCTGCTAGGTGAGCAAGTGCTGGTATGTGTTGTGGTGGTTTTTTTTTTTTTATTTTCAAGCATGAGTGTCAGAGAAATGAATTTGCTTCCAGAGCAGAGGAGTTGAGGCAGTTTGGGGCAAGGAATACGAGTGTTTGTGGCTGGCAGTGGGTGCAGTGCTGTGGGTGTTTAGCTGCACAACACTTGCTGTGGGGTTAATTAAAGCATGGGGCTGCAGAAGCACCACTGGAGTTTCACCTGAATGTGCTTCAAGGAAATTTTGCCAGCCATGAGTGATAAACTGAGCAGACCCAACTGCTTAAAACCCTCCTTGGAAAAGAGAGCAGGTAGGGGACTCCTGTTTCACCAGAAAGGGATGTGGCTGGAGAAAAAGAAATTTTTATATCTGGATATTCCATTTTACAAGGATAAAAACTCGCACAAGGATGAAGGTATAAATATAAACATTTTTCTCCTTAGAAAGAAGAATTCCTTGCTGCTGTTCTACTTTGAAACTTTCTCAGGCTCAGCTACGCCGGATATTTAGATATACTGTGTTATCTCTGTACAAATTTTTTTAAAGAGTGATTTTTCCAAAGCATAAATGTGGAAATAATTTAGTGTTAACTTCTTCAACAGCTGCTGATCAATCAGAAGATTGATATCACTGGTATTGCTTGCTCTTCCCTACAAAATAGTTGTCAAAAAACAGGGTGAAAATAATTTTATTTTTATTTTCAACTCATTGAGTTGAAGCATGCACAACAAATGCCATTTATTTCAGCCATTTAATGCAAAGAACAAGCTCTTGGTGTGCTCAAACCTGCTGAAAATATCTAAGTACACTCAAATTTGTTCTAATGTAGTCTATTAGTATACTCAGGTTTAAGCACATTCAAATCTGACAAGAATACTACTGGGGATTACACAGATTAGAACATTTTAAAATTTATTTTTTAGTCTGAAATTAGTTGGGTTTTCTTCTTCCCCCCATGCCCTTAGCATTCTCCCTTCTTAGGGTTAAAAAAATAATAATTCTTAAAGTTGTAGAGTAACACTTATGACTTGGAACTCTTTAGACATCAATCGTGAACAATTATCTTATTCTTCTTGCTGCACATGAAAAGTTTAGTGACTGAACAGTCACAAAAGCATTAAACCAAATGAAAATCTTGCTATAATATGGTGGTATTTCTGATCTTTTTTTTCTTTTTAAATCCTGAGCTTTTGTATAGTTTTTTTAATAATCTTTCAGCAGTGAACCAATTCTTAGCACATTAACTTTCAGGGAAGCTGTGTGAATCTTCCCCCTGTCTCTCTCCATGGAAGAAATCTCTCTGTATTCAGAATGTGCAGAAACATCATTCACAGTATTAAAACAACACTGGAGCCATCTGAGAGGTGGCCAGAATTAGTGGGGATGTCCGTGACCTCTTTCCCTACCATCAAAAGTGAATCCAGTGCTGGATTGTGTAGCCCAGAGTGGCACCCAAAGATGGCTGTGGACCAAGGATGGATTTTTCTCTGTCCAACATCACTTGTAAAACCACAACATTGCCATGGGCTTGTCCTAATAGTTGTTTAAAAATAAAAAGTTCCCCAAAATCGCTCTAAGAGCAGCAGTGTCTTGTCTTCCCTAATGGGTTATGAGCACTTCAAATTGTTAAAAATATTTCAGAAATTGTGCTGAGGATACATAGTATTTTACAGAGCACATTTGACAAACTTCAAGAATGAGAAAATCCTTTTCTTACTGACATAGTGATGATGGTGATCATGAACTGTTTTTTTTTTTTTTAATGCATTAGTTACCTTTTTATGATCTTCCAACAATGGTAAATACTCTGTGTTTTGCTTTGCTTTATAATTTTTCAGTGAAATTTAATTTAACTATGGTGATTTCCTAAGGAAAAAAGTATTTATAGGAGAAATTAAAAAAAAAATACCACTTCTCACAGAATTTCTAAATAGAAATAAAATAAATAGCATTGTTCAATGTCAATTAGAGGTATGCAGTCCTTAGTTAGAAGGATGAGTTTGTAGTTTTATCTGCATTGGACAATAATTCGTATTTCTCTACATTTCCAAAACTCAAATTATAAAAAAAATTTCAAATGTATATATTTGACAGCTTAACAGAGCATCTTCAAAAGATATTTGTACTGTGGCACTCGCTGGCAAGCTGAAAAATCTGTGGCTGTTGGCAGAAAATTAAAAAACCAAAAGGAAAAGCTGGTTAGATTATTGCAAACTACAAAAGCTCACTTTGGTCAGCATGAAGATCTCTTGAGCTCTCTGAATCAATGCAAACCCACCAAATTAAAATGTTTAAAAATTATTAGGTTTTTTTTTAAATTTTAAATCCTCTGATTCAGCTGATTCAGCCCATGCAATCACCATGACTTTTAAAACAAGGAAGGGAAGGAGACGGGAAGGAAGCAGCAAAACAGCTGCTTCAAAGCTCAGTCCTGGCTTGATAAAAGTCCTGTAAGGACAAACTCAGTTTCAAGTTTTCTAAGAGGATTTTACGTGATGAAATCCCACACTCCAAGAAATTCTGGAGACCGTGGTGGAGCAGATGGCGGGGCTCTGCCCACTGCCCACTGGATTCCCTTCAGCTGTGCCTTTGGGGGGGTTTGACTGCTGGAAGCTGCTGCTAAAGAACGTCTGTGACAGCAAACAGCCCCTTCTGGGCTCAGCTGAGAGAATATCAGTTAAAAGAAACCACTTCAGCTTCTTTTTAGAAAGACTTTGCAGTGCTGCTGCTAAGGGATGCGTTCGCAGCCAAATGTGGCTCTGATTAAAGAATGAAACCCACTGCCAACACCAGGGGAAAACTCCCTGTCCATTCTGCTTGACCCAAAGCCTCACATTTAAGCTCTTCTGCCAACAGAAGGGGCCGTGAAAGAGGCTGGAAAAGGAAATAAATCAGCAGCTCCTCATGTCTTATGCACGTGCTGTGTGGGGTGATGATGGCTGCAGCCTGTTGGCAAATCTTGGGCTGTCCTGTCATCCACAAAAACTGCTCTTTGTCTCAATATAGTGAAAATTATTATAAGAAATGTGTGTGGGGAAGAAATACGGCTGTGTGGTTACAGCCAGCAGCAGCAGGCAAGAGATCTGTGCTCTTCTGGTGTCACTTCTACAGATTTTTTGGTCCTCCGTGGCATTTCAAGGAAGACAAGGCATGAAGGTTAAAGGAGAAAGATTAAATATTTCTTGTCTCGGGTTTGCCACCAAGTGAATTTAGTCTGGGGGCTGCAGTGGTTTACTTACATATCTATTCAAAAATATGGATTTAATAAAACTACTAAGGAGGCATCTTCCATTGTCTCCCTGGGCTTGCTCTACGGTTCTGTAAAATAATTTAAGACAAATGCTTGTGTCATAAAACTAAAGTCAGAGTTAGTTCAAATGTTGTTCCTCTGAAATTGCAGTGCTCAAGCTTAAATTGCTGCTGATGACACGAGCCTCTCCTGTAACTGAAACTCAACACTGTGACTCAATGAAGCAAATATTCTCACTAATTTACACGTGGAAAGTAGGAAATTGAGGCATGGGAGAGAGTTTAATTTAATCAGGTGACTGTGATATTAAACTAATTTCAAATGTATCCACCAAATTCTGCCAGAGGTCTGAGACTAAGTTTAAATAAATCATATCAATTACTTTAGCTATTACTACCTATACAACTAAGTAGAGGAAAATATAGCACCCTGCATGTAAAATAGTTCAACACCGTTGCAGAATGGCTCTAAAATCATTTAGTTTTGTCCTGATGTTAGGTCTGTGGAACAGTATAATTACACACCTCTATTTAATTACACACTGAAGTAAGATGAGGGATCCACCATCCTCACAACAGTTTAATTAAAAAGAGTAGAGATTTTAACTCAATGTCATCCTCTGTTATGGGGACTGACCCTCCAACAGAACATTCTGCTGCAGCAGGACATGGTGTCACCTGGAGCTGTCCAGAATTATTAATGATCACCAACCTAATAATTATTTTTTAAGCTTCAGTGGCCCCTCTTTTTTTTCTTTTCCTTTTTTTTTTTTTTTTTGGCAACACTTGCACAGTCCTCCTTCAGTAAAAGTGTTATGAAGTGGAAGGTGAATGAAAGTTTTTAGGAAAGAACACTAAACTACCTGTAAACATAGAGGAAACTTCAGAATAAAATGAACTCTACATGGGGCACAGAGTGCTGGAACATGTCAATGTGCTTCCAGCAGCGTTATAGATCAGTAGTTTCACGAAGTATTCTGTTCTTTGTTGGTTTTTATAACTAAAGCTGCACTGAGTTTGCACTTATAAAGAAAACAGCCTTTCATAATCTGTCTGGGGCTACATGATTTAAATGCATTCATTACACTAAGAGTTGCATGGAGGAATGCCCATTTGTGTGAAGTTTCTCATAAAAGAGGTTCGTAATTTAAAAGAAAATTCTCATGTGTTACTCAGGGTTCTATGCAGATATGGTCATTTTTATCTGTTCTGATAAATTAGTTTTGTGTAGGCCATAGAATAATTCAGACCAGAAGGACTGAGGGTTCAGGATTCCTTTAATGTGAGACGTGAATGGGTTTCCAAGTACCTTTTAGACTTTTCTTTAGGCATATTATTCCATTCACCAAAATTCATGTGGACCAGTTAAGTTAATAAAATGCAGTGAATCAGTAATGTAATGCTGTGGCAATTAAGAAATATTACATGGAACCTTGTGAGTAGGAAAACGGAGAATTAACTAATTACTTGTGCTGACATTGCATTAATTTTGATTCATATGCATTTTTGTGCTGGAAATACACTAACATCTAGCAGAATAATAAAATAGAGTAGCCATTCTTGGTTCATATTCTATAATTTTCCTTTTTCTCTGAAGCACTGGAAATTTCTTTCAGACCTATGACTACAGGTGGATGTTAGGGGATATAGCCTGTGGTAGCATCCTGCTGCTGCTGCTGGAAATGACAAATTAATTTATTTTATGAGTCCTGCCTGCAAGTCCAGGGTCTGAATCGTGTCTGTAATCTGAATTGTCTGATAACAAAATCACTGGGAGATTCCCGGTGAATGAGAGGGATACATGAGGAGGTCTCCAAGGCTCTTCTGACTTGAAATGAAAGACTATCACAGTTTGCTGAAACAGAGGGACCAGGTAAGTGCCACATTTCCAGGAAAAGGATGAAGACATCTCTTTGAACCTGGATTAACCTCTTCATTTTCACCAGCCTAAGAAAATTACATTTTATATTTGAAATAGTAGGCAAGTCATGTTTTTGCTCGAAGGTGAATTTAAAAGGAAAATCGGTATCAGAATAATTAGGAAAATTATCATCGTACAACCATCCTTAAATACTTTCATGATAATAACTGAGATATCTTTAGGGTATTATTAAATCTGTAATGTTACGAAGCACATGTAGGAAGCAAACAGCCCTAAGAGGATCCTTTCCAAATGAACAGATTCGTTTTTATGATTGAAAGCCTGTAAAGCTTTCCTAGCTTTGTTGGTTTCCTAAAAAATTGCAACGTTAATATTTTTTGCTTCAGTTTATTAGCACTCAATAAAGTAATAAAAAAGGGTGGTGGACTGAAATACATACCTAAATCTCAGGCTTCAGTTGAAAGCAAGTGCATGAATATGGAACATTTGACCATTTGGGGAAAATAAAACCCCAACAAAATCTTGGTCTCTGTCAACCTATATAGGAGGTTTTTGCCTACAGCAATTTTTCCTTTCTTTCTAAACATGTGGTGTATATTTTCTGCATTGCTACAGATGAGGGCTATGTATAAAATGTGTGATATTACTTCTACCAACCTGTGGTTAGGAGGAAATGCTTTTAATAATGTATTTCAGTGATAATTTCTTGTTAGATTTAATCTTTTTGAAAGACCTCTCAGATATTAAATGCATTTTCTTTATAGGATAGAAGTGATTAATTTTAATTTCATTTAAAAAAAAACCCTTGTCAAGTGCTTTCAGTGAGAAAGTCTTGTGAAATCTGCTCTAGTTAGTGAAGTTGCTCCAATTCCCCTTCAAGCTACACCACATTTAAAGGGATGGATTTTGAATCATAAGTGAATATTGCTTGGCATGACCTGGCAGTGCTGCTGATGTATTTTGTGAGGGCTCGCAATTGTGTTTCACTGAATGCACTTCTGTCACACAGTGCCAGGGGTGGTTTATAGGGTTTATTTCATCCTTTGATTGCATCTAAGGGCGAAGCCATCAAAGGACTGCTCGGAAAGCCTCAGTGTGCTCGTGACAAAGCACCCTCCTCTCCTTTCAGCCAAGCAGTCAATAGCAGCTCCAGGAAGGAGAACATTTCATGTGCTGCATCTGAGATTGAACTCTCGTGGAAAAGCTCAGCAGGGCACGCCGGGGGCACTGGGAGAACACCACAATGTTCTGTGAGAGTTTCCTCTCCCTGCGAGCCACAGATAAACATCTGCAAAGCTGTGCCCCAGCATTAAAAGAAAGGCCTAGCTTGGATAAAGATGCTGGCTTTGGAAGTAGTGCCAAATATATGTGCTCAGAAAGCTGGGGCAAGGTGCACTTTCACAACCTTTGAATGCACTTGGGAGATAGCCCAGTCTTTAAATTAAAACCCTAAGTGTGTTTAGAAACTTGATTACTTTTCGTTCAATACAAGTTCAGGCATAAATATTTATTTTCTTGAGAAGGCTATTTTTTTTTTTTTAAATTGTCCTCAGAATAATGCTTCCTTAATTTACTTTAGGCACAATTTAGTCAAGCGTTCATTAGTTCTGGAGAAATCTTTCCTTCTCAGAAACATTTTCTCCTGATTATATCACTTGCTCATCACCACCAGCATCTTCCTGGAAACTGACTTCTGACCTGTGCATGCTGAGGTTTGCTAATGAAAAGGAGATAAAATGATAAAAAATTGCTAATATGGGGTTTTTTTAATGGCAACAAGTGTGTAACCAGTTGAAAAGCCAACCAACCAAGCAACCAACCAAGCAACCAACCAACCAACCAAAGATGTTTTCCAAATTTTCATTAATATGAGACTGCAGATTTAAAAATACACAAATAATTGACTAAGTAGTTTGTCATGGGCATCTCTGTGTTCCACAGCTACTGAAATCACATTACCCAGTTCAAATGCATTTCAGCACCTAAAAGGATGCTTGCATGAACTTTCTTAAATTTTCCTTTGATGTGTTGCTATGCTCTACATCTATTTTCAGTTAAGAAATTTTCCTGTAGGACCAAGATTAATGCTTAACCATGTTCTTCATAAATTATATAATTTAATGTAAAACCAAGAGCAAAATTCCTATTAAACTGGTCTCAAAAAACTGTAAGTTAAATAAGCTTTTATTAATGCAGAATAGGGTTTTTTTTGCTAAAGTCACAATGAAGTAGGAGCTTTTGAGAACAGCCTGAGAAAAATCAGTTGGACAAAGTTCCTGACAGCTTCTTCTAAAAGGTTATTCATAAAATTGTAAAGAACCTGAAAATCCAGCCCATTTGAAAAGGAAACTGCATGTATCTGCTGATGTTGAGGTATCAGTGGATTACCATAGTTCTGTAAATAATTTCGGGTTTTGTTAACATTTTCTCTTTAAGTGTTCAGAATTAAATTATGTTAGAATGCATGTTGTATGCCCACACTTTGACTATTAGTCATTTAATAAGTTTATGGTTATTAGGAAAAAAAGAGATAATAGTTAATTACTTTTTCCCCATCCTCTTAGCAGTCTTCATGAAAATAAATTAGGTCTTTAAAGACCATGTTATCAACAAGCTCTGTGGCTCTCTGATTATAAGTAGGCAAATAAAGTTGTAATTAAAAAACAGTGGAAGACACAATAGGTTTAAAATCTGAAAGCTTTTCCCTAATTTAAACTTTTCATCAAGTTTCTTTAGGATTGGAGTTCTGCCTCGTTCTTTCTTTAAGAGCCCAGTTTTCTTCAAATGATATTTCTACATAGAGGTGTGGCAATACTTGCAACTTCATGGGAAACTATTTTAAATACATTTTTATTTAACTGAGTTATTTTTCTGGCAGGTTTCACATGTTTATGTTGATCAGCTGTTGTAAGAAAAATGTCTTTTCACCACCAGGAACTGGAAGAGGTCATCCTACATCACCTGTAAGACACAACTGAGCAATATTCTCTAACCTCAGAGTGGGTCCTGGTCTGTGGAAAACTCTGTCACTGACAAATTTTGACAATATCTACATATTTTAACTAATATTTAAAAGGGTTCTTTTAAATTATTTTAAGTTATTTATTTACTTATTTATCCATTGTGACAAATAAGCATTACACTCATCAGAAGTCCCTGCCTGAATAAGATGAAAAAGACAATAAGATGTATTTTAAAGATACGTACTGAAACAAATTTATTTTGTTTCTATTAGTACTATGACGACCAGACTTTAGCAGATTGCAAGATTTGCCAAAGCAACACACGGCACTTTTCTGCAGAAAAATTATTACATTAAAAGTAAAATAGGCCGCACATAGGGAGAGAAAGGATGAAAAGAGAGGAAGGAATAACTTTCTATTTAAAAAGTATTAAATTATGCAACTACTGCCTGAAAAATTGCTGTACTTCAATTTTGTAAAGGTGTTAGCCATCATTATTTTAACATCTTGCATTAGAAATTAGTATGGGGATATTACACACCCCAAATGAAATAGTATTTGGAGCCTAAATAAAGCTTTGTTAACAGAGCAGAGGGCAGTGCCCTGCTGTGAGTCGGTACAGCTCAGTTTATAATCAAAGAGAGTTTTAGATTAGACTAGGACACTATATATATTTGTTAAATATCAATCAATTACTGAATAAGAAGTGATGAGCTTAATAAGGAGAAACACCGGATCTAATACACTTGAATTAACATCAAATTTTAAAAGCCCATTCATAATAGGTTTTTATTTAAATAATATATCTTTATCAAAGTATTTTAAGGACTAGTACTTGAGATAATTCAGATATTAAACATAAGTTTTTCTAAAAGATATTTACTCATACATATTATTGGATGGTAGTGGATATGTTATAAAATCACAAAAACTTTGATTTTCAAGGTTGAATTAAATAAGAATGTAAAGAGTGACGTCAGCTGTCACTTGAATTTATCTGTATGGGAAATGTTATCTCATTTCACCAGCTTTTTAAGTGGGTCAATTTTATATAGTAAAACTTGGAGCAGGGTTAAATCTGAATGATGCTGAATTGAATCCATTTCAGAAAAAAAGCGTTTTGAGTGCATTTGGTGAGGAATTCGGTCCTGCCAGTTGGATTCAAGGTGTTCCAAGCCTACCAGGTTTAATTCACTACGATGTGAAGCAAGAGTAATATTTAAACTGTAAATCTTTAGTTTTCTAGAAAAAAATAAGCATGTCAAACTGAGCATGTCCTTCAGCAGAGTTTTAGATCCCTGGGGACCTTCAACAGAGACAAAAGGACCTTCTGTGCTTAAACCAGTGAAGGCTCCAAGGATTCCACTTGTGGACTTGAAGGAAAGCGAGGTGGCCTAAGTTTGTCCCTTCTGTTTAAAATTTAATAAGCCAAAGCTGTGTGTGGAGGAGTGAGCATGTCAAATATTGGGCAAGAGAAACAGCATAACTGGTAAAGAGAAAGAAAGTCCTGAATGTGACCACCCATTTGACTTCACATTTAAAACATTTTCTTCACCACTTTTTCTCCATTATTCTACATAATCCTATGAGAATTTGTATTTATTGAATATTACATGTACAGATTTAAAGGCCTTATCCATTCAGTGAGTCATCTCAATCTTAGATTCAGTACCAAAATATTTATTTTATTGTTGTCTTTTTAGTGTTTATAGAGAGAAGATATTAGACAGGGCTACAGGATAAAAGTTCTGTTAAACATTTTTAAAACAGCTGGAGAAATAAATTTATTTAGAACATACAAGTGATTAATCTTCCTCTCTCCTCCTGATTGTAGAGCAGAGATCACCAAAGTAGCAGAGTGAGGGAGTTCTACTAGTTAAATACTCAGGATTTTCCCCAAATCTTTTTCATGAGATCATAGTAGCATAAAATTACACTTTCCTTTGTATTTTGTAAAAGTGCCACATTTGATTTCTTGCCACTAAGTTGGAACATTGCAAAGGCCATGCAATTCACTTATTCTTAAAGGATATTTCTGTTGGTTTTGTTTTATTTTAATTTAGCCTTTGAATAATAAAGGTTTTCTTTTCAAAAAATGATCATTATTTGTCATTGTTATTTTCTTCTGATTAAAGTGAACATGACCTAAATATTCATGACACTCTTTTGACAAAGTGCATCTAAAACATGTTGCTCTAAGCTATGATAGATTATCTTTATTAATTGCAGAGAGGTAATTAAAATTTATATACGTAGAAATAGCCTCACATACTCCCTAGCTGCTATAATGAAAGAAGTGTATATATTTTATAAGCATGATTGAACAGGAGTAAAATAAATTAAAGACTTAATCACTCTGATATTCAATCTAACTCTGCCCGTTTCATATCTGGAAAACCCGAAAAATATCAAAATTAATTTATTGGGCATTTGACAGAAGTGTTTCTGGGAGTGAGGACTCTTCCTCTGCATGTGGCATCAGTCTGCTCTGATCATGGTGAACTGCAGCTGAACAGAACTATGTTGCCTTTAATGCTGATCATTTATTTTCTTGCAGTAATAATGGGAGTTCTGCATGCCCCCTGTTCCTGCATCTGGGGTACTCTGTTGCTGTCAGACTAACCCTAGTAAAAGTTAATTTTTTATCACAAACTGGAAATGGATTTTTTTCACTACAAAGTAGACTACTGCAATTTTATGTGGAATAAAGTTGTTGGATGCCATGCTGTCAACAGCTGTAAAGTGGACAGTGAAAAAAAATTAGGTGCTTGTAGATTTTTTTTTCTATGATTTTATTGTAAAATGCTTACAATCTTAAAATCTTCATATATTTTTATTTAATATATTTAATTTTAAATAGACTTAAATGTGTGTGCACGGCAAATGTTGGATTCCACTTTTCCAGCACCTTTGGCAGTGGCCCTGATCACGAAAGCCCCAATACTTGGTCTGATGATATGATCAGGGCTTTGGGAAAAAGCTACTCACTAATCTATCCCACAAAACTAGTCTAATTAAAGAAATGAATAAAATTAACCAAACAAAAACCCCAGGAAAAAAAGCAAACAAATAAACCCACCTAAAACCAGAACAACAGCACCAAAAAACCCACAAAACTCCCCAACATTTAAAAACATCAAATCTGAAACAGATTTCAAGGGCTTGTAAGGGCTTTCAGTGCCTGAGTGCAGGTTTTAGAAAAACTTATTTTTAAAATGGAAGGATGCAATTAAAGAAATAGGGAAATGGTAAAAATCCTTTTTTAGAAAAACAGAAAAGTTCTGTGGCTGGGAGGTTGTTTGAGGAAATTCTCACTTTTCTGCTCTGCCTTATTAGTTCAGCTTTCTCCTATGTCTTGTGTGCAATACATTATTTTTTACCTGTATCTCAGGTTTAACATCTCAGAAATCTCCAGGTTTCTTCTAATCAACTCCAAAACCTGTGTTCAGAGCAGTTCTCTTCAGCAGCCCCTTTACCACACTCAGTCTCAAAGCTGCTGCTTTGAAATTAACAGAGGAAAGGACCAAAAAAATGGGTACTAAATAAAAAAGGTGCTACATTATGAACTAAAAATAAACAGATGTCCCCTTTACAATGAAGTTTTGATTCCTTTTCCCTCTGCTGAGTGTTGAAATCCAGTTTTCCCTTGTCCTTATGAGATCCTTGTCAACTGTTTCATGCCCTGCTGCAAGATGCTCACACTCACTCCTCTCAAAAACTCTCCTACATTATCTACAGAAGCAAAGTTGTCCTGAAGAGTTTTATCAGGAATAGATCAGACTAGAGGGATCACTTCTCTAGTCCTGGTGGCTGCTTTTTGTGTGCGATAGAACAGCCTCAACTTTAGTGAATTCAGAGTACAGCCACAACTTCTTCAGAGAGTTATAGAACAGGTGAGAACTTGGTTCAAGCTTCTTCTCTGAAATGGGCAGAGTAAATTTGTTTGTTTTCTTTGTTTTTAATGTCCTAAAAACTTATTACATGAGCTGCATTTTTTACATAGGGAAAGCATCTTTATTTTGGCCAGGACAAGAAGAAATAATTGTTTCAAGGCACAGATTCTTTACATATTTTTAATATAAATTTCTATATCATGCACGTTGAGTGTTCAATATGACACAGTGTTTATCACTTTCATCAAACAGTTATTCGTGCAATTAATTCTGGGAATTCTGGAAATTCTGGGATCTGACTAGGACAAAAAGTGATAATAGAACGTAACCAAAACTGAAATTATGTTCTGAAATTAACACATTCTTTTTAGAGAGGCATTTTTTTGGGGAAAGGAAAGCATTGGGTTGCAGATAGATATGTTTGTTGAAAGAATCCTGGACCCTCGGCCTCCTTCAGAAAGATGAGGTTGTGCTTGCTGCATCCCAGTCCTGCATGGAGGGGAGCACTGAAGATTCAGAGATGCCCATGGACAAAAAAAAGAACAGCAAAGGCCAAAAAGGCTCCAATCCAACCTCCAAAAAGTCACCAAGTTTATTAGAAAACTACACACTTGGCATGGAGATCAGTGTATAATTTCACGTATACAATAATAAAAATAATAGATCTAAAATAAATATGGAAGACAGAGAAAAATGAAAGGGAGATGAAATAGGAGAGGAAAAGGGATCACCAGTCCCATGTCCATCACTGGTCCAGCTGACAGCATGTCCAGGGTGCTGGGGGGAACACCCAGGCTCTGTGGGGGTACCTTCCCACAGGTAAATTTTGCCCTCCCTGGGATTAGGATTCTTGCTCTTCATGTAACTCATGAAAAGGATTTAGCATTGCAGTCCAGTCTTCTGGACTTTTCTGGAAACGGGTCAGGGGGGTTTGAGGGTCTTTTATTTATTCAGTTTGGCATGGGAATGCCCAGATCCCTCCTGAGGGAGGGAATTCTTTGTGTCTGATAACACACATAGGATCTCTTCTCATGGAGAGTTCCCAAAAAGTGTCTGGGGGTTCTTTGGGGTCCCTGGGGGCCTCAACCCCCCTCTGTTGCTGTTGCCTCCTCACCATGGACCTGGACAGGAAAACTGGCACCAGAAAGGTGCTACCCCACCTTTCCAGGCACATCCAGTTCAACTTGACCACTTGGCTGGTCACCAGTTCTTGAGGAGCAGCAGCGACACTTTAACTCCTCACTGCCCAGGCTTCTACAGCCCTCAAGCTCTGCACCACTTTCTCCTGGACCTCCTCCAAACCACACATGCCAGCATCCCAGAGTGACATCAAATTTAACAGTGGCTAGTTGGAAAAACCTCCTGATCATTTGGCTTTTAGCACTTCTTGAAAGATATAGTGCAGGTTATGATATTGAACACGCAGGGGTATGGAGCAATATATGTATATTTTTATATCTTTTTAATTTTCTGGAACTACTTTTGAAAAAGGGTAGTTAAAAAGTTTGGAAAAATACTACTCCCCCTTAAAGTCACAATTTTTTTTTCCCTAGAATTTTACGTGTGTGTTCTGAACACTTTGGAAAAAAACTCTACCATACAAGGCAAAATTGCCCCAAATAATTTGCAAAATTTCATTCTTGGTTCTTCCATCTTATAAGAAAACAGTGGTGGAGCAAAGGCATTGGATATTTTGTCAGACTTTTGAATTGACAAGATGCAAGCCATGCAACCAGTTGACCTTGGCCTGCTTTCAAACAAGGATAAATATCACCAGAAAAAAATACCCCAGCATGCTTCTACAGCTCTAACATGGACTCAAGAATGGACTCCAGGTTTTTTCCAAAAAAATGAAATTTCCAAATTAACAAACCAGTCCCTCCACCTCACTTATTGCAAATAACAGAATAGTTCATGACACTTGCAATTACAAAATGCTAATTATTAATGGGATAGCTTAAGCACCAACTGCAATTAAAATGTAAGTTAAAATTGCAAAATCAGATCATAGTCAATTGAACAGGGATGTCACTTAGGGAAAAAAAAATTCCAACAAAATTTTGGTAAGTAAACAACACACAAAAAATCTTTAAGTGGGGTTGAGAATGTTTTGTTTGGGGGGTTTAATTTTGGTTGCTGGTTTTTTATTTGTTTGGCTTTTGTTTATGTGGTTTTGGGGTTTGGGGTTTTCTTTTTTTTGGTTCGGTTTTGGTTTGGGGTTTTTTTGTGGGAGGTTAATTCCTCCAAATGCTCTAAGTATGATAAGTAAGCTGTATTAAGAGCTGCTGTATTTATTTACAGGACAGAATCACTAAGTTTCCTGGGAAAGACTTCATGGAACACATTATCCTTCTTCAGGTTCTGAAAGAACAGACTCATGCTGCTCTTTTCAACTGACAATGGATTGGTTGATTACGAGTGAGGCATTTTAGTTTGTTACCATGAAGAAACTGAAACCTGAGTAATATCTTTACAATTTGGATACACATTTTTTCATTACTCAAAGGAAGAATGTCTTCTGAGGCAGCACAGAAGACTCCACTTCTTCCTCAAAACTACTTTTTCAGCAATGAAAAAGCTTCCTCTGCTTGGAAGGGAACTAAATTAACTTGGATTATAAGAAAAACTGAACTTGATCAGAAAAAAGGTCCATCTACTGCCATTAGCCAAGCTGGAAAAAGGAAAATTACAGTGCTTTGCTGATTGCCATGCTTGAAAGTTAGTTTTTCACTACTTACTTCCCAGCACTTGGATTGCTTTTGCTTTCAACTCAGAATATTCTGTGAATCCAAGAATCTGTGATTTCCTCCTAAAACGAGGTAACTTTGCAAGATGTATTTCTACTCTTCCCTGAAACTGAGTTTCTCCCTGTAGAAATCAGAGATCACTTTGGCCAGCAGATTTGTCCCTCATAGAACCGCGACTGAGTGACTGAGAGACCACAAAAAGTCATCTCTAGTTGTTATTAATTGGCTCACCTCTGTTTTCTTTTCATTTGTTGCCTCTCCCTGTGTTTGCAATTAATAGATAAGAAGCCTAACAGGTACGTGCATAAAATAAATGCTAATGTTATCCTCCTGAGACTATTCACTCTTCTGTTTAGGAGAAAACTGAGTGTGTATTTGAATCACCTCTCTTTAGTGCTCTAGACAAAGCTGTTCTTAGAAAAAGCCCCTCCAAACCTGTAACTAATCAAATATGTCCATATTTAACTCATAATTTTTTAAATTAAAAGTCTATAATTGAATCTACAGGTTTGTGCTTTCAGAAAACATATTTGACTTATACTTGCCGAATTTAAGGTGAAAATACTCTTTACAGCAGTATATCTGCATACTATGTGAATTGAAAAAGTTTCATAGAACAACATAAATTAGATGTCTATCGAACCTGACAAACTTTCAAAACAAAATTTGGCTAAACTGTTTTACAAGTGTTATGTTTTTGTTGCCTGCAAGTGCTTGTTTTTTTAGGGGGGAGAAAATGCATTAAAAGAAGTCAAGATTCTACTGTTAAGATTTTAATTAGATTAAGAAGCTAATTAAATAATAAAAATAACAACAATAATTATTATTATTGATATTATTATTATTAATAATACAATTATGTTTATGCTCCAGGTTATGTGCAACTAGGATTATTATGCCCACATCTACTATTTCCTACCCTTCCAGTTTTTTGATGCTTTGTTTCCCCTCTAAGGCCACTGGTATAAGGCAGAGGATTTTTGGGAGTGTGGTCCACTGCCATTATTCTGAGGTTGTTGCCAAAATTGCTTGACGCTGATGGTCCTTCCTTCCTCACTGCAGGACCTGCTTTAGGTAAGTTTTTACATATTTGATGCCACAGCCTGCACTTTGGTCTTTCTTCACTGGTTTTCTGTTCTGCTTTTCACCCAGGTTTTCTCTTGTTGATGTGTTTTCTGTTTGCCCAGCGCTTGTTTTCCATAAAAATTGTTTTACCCACCTCCCAAGCTGCTGGTGGGTGAGAAGCTGGACTTTCCCTGGCTGTGTGTGCTGGGACCTCAAACCCTCCTGTGCTGGGACCCCAAACCCCTGTGCTGGGACCCCATGTCATACATAAAAATCCTAGCTGGTCTTTTGCTTGAAAGTTTGCCCATCTGTGACACCTGTCACCAGTTCACTGTTTACAAGTTAATGTGTATGTTATCAGTTGCTGTTTAAATGTTTATTGTTAATTAATTGTTAGTTGTTTAGTTAATTAAGGCTACTCCTCCAGAGCACAAGTCAACCCCAGACATCCCCCAGGA
>VWZW01007724.1:154138-173286 GCA_013397115.1 Edolisoma coerulescens | reverse complement strand
CTGGAGAGGAGAAGCTTTGGGGGGACCTCACTGTGGCCTTGCAGGGCCTGAAGGAGCTGCAGGAAGGATGGAGAGAGACAATTGACAGGGGCTGGAGGGACAGGACACAGGGAATGGCTTCCCAGTGCCAGAGGGCAGGGCTGGATGGGATATTGGGAAGGAATTGTTCCCTGGGAGGGTGGGGAGGCCCTGGCACAGGGTACCCAGAGCAGCTGTGGCTGCCCCTGGATCCCTGGCAGTGTCCAAGGCCAGGCTGGACATTGGGGCTTGGAGCAGCCTGGGACAGTGGAAGGTGTCCCTGCCATGGCAGAGGGTTGGATGTTTAACATCCCTTACAACTCAGGCCATTCTGCAATTCCATGATTCCCTGAGCAGTATCTGACCTTAGAAGAACTATTTATTACCTTGTCATCTGGCATCAGTCCATCCCTACAATTTTTATGCACCTGCCATCACCTTATACCTCTACTTCACTACACTTCATTATTTTCAGAGGCACGCTGCGCTGCACCACAAGACTGCAGGGAGGTAAAGGAAAGCTAAAACAATTTAAAGATAAAATAACAGTGGATAAATGCTCTTACTAACTAGAGCAACTCTCTAGGCAGCTGAGATCTGTCCAGCTAAAGCCTAACACACCTGGAGGTGTATATTAATGCCAACCTATGGTTTCTTAAGAGGAATATCAAGACCATCTTTAATGGACCATTAGACTTCATGTGGTCACGTAATCAACACAAATATCTACACATTTTTCTCATGGATTTTTTTGCCTTACATTATTATTCGTAGGAAGATACATTTGAGCAAATATTTATGCAGGGGAGGTCACTGGGTCTTGAGGGGAAACAGAGGGGCATCTCTGATCCCTGGGCTCTGGTGAGCATGGACAGGACCTGAGGGAATGGCCTGANGGGACTGGATCATCCTTTTGGGTCCCATCCAGCTCAGGATACTCCATGCTTCAGTGTTCTTTGTGCATTTTTTAATGACTTTTCTCCTCTGGGAGACAATTCCGTTGTGTTACGAGAGGAACTCTGCAAATCTGTCTCTTTACAAAGTAATTGATGAAACAACAAATGCTTCTCAAAGAGAGGGTGTTGAAAGGTGTGTTCAGATAGTTTACAAATATTTTTTCAAAGTGAGACTGCGCTAATCTGAATAAAATATGTATGTAGGTTTATAAGATTATCAAACCAAAAGCACAGCTCTTAGGAAATAAGAGATGTTTTTATTGAAATAGTATCTTAATTTTCAAAAAAGGTACTGAAGGACATGAGGATATTTGCAAGTTTTATACCTATAGTTTCCCTACAGAAATGACAAGAAATGGGAAATTCATGTAGATTTCTCAAAGAAATTAATTTTGGTGGTAACACACAGCATCTGGGCAGGTGTCATGGCCAATATTATTTTACTCAGCAATAACCTGAAGGTTGTCAGAATCCTAGGTATTTGTGAGGTGAGGATCATCTACTGCAAAACCAACTTGGATTCATAAAATTTCTTGCTTTATATTTCACTACAAGACTAATAGATCAATTTATGTGACAGTAAGTAAAACTCTATATTCCTGATAAAAGATGCCAGAGAATTTGTTTAAATCTTGATTCTCTCAGTAATTCTGCAGCTGCTTTACTCTGAAATGCCATGTGCAATCAACAAAGCATTATTTATCTATGAACTCAAGTTTCATCTAATTATACACCAGCCGTTCTTGAATAGCAAAAAGGACACTGTTTCAATGCTTGAAAAGAATTGATTTATGCTTTCAATTAAAAATAATTATTTCAAACCAGCTATGATTCTGCAGGCTGTATGAGTGTGTGTGTGCCCACTACAAATGAACAGATCTTTAAGTGCTACATCTTGGCTCTTTGAAAGATTATAGTTTTTTTCCCATCTACAAGAATAATCTATTTTATAGCTAAAATAACGCTGAAGTTTACAGTGTGCAGAGTTTTTCTTGCATAAATCTTAATAGCTTGTAAAAAATGCCAGTTTGGGAAGAGTTTATTAAAGTGCAGCAGAATTTTAAGTAAAATTAAGTAAATTTTCACTCAAAATGTTTGTGGCACCAGTGTTCTATAATATAAAACATTTGTTAAATTATTGAAAATGTTAACACATTAAAAACAATTACCTCTTATGTCTTTAAATCTCCTCTAATCCCTGATTTCTGGTTTTCTTGTTTTTATAATTTTTTAAGTTTTTTTTCTGTTTTCTATTCTACAGAAAGCCAGTCATAAGACAAATGTAGATTTCCTTATCATAAGAACCTGTCAAAAGAAAGTGTCATGCTCTATTTTGCTATATATAATATAAAAATCATTGATTCACACACTATAGATTTTATTTCTGACCATGCAGAAGATTTCCAACATTTTTTTGGAATCCAGCATCACTGAGAAAGGGGATGGTCCTGATTGCAATGTTGGTGGGTGGAGTTTTAAGGGAGAGGGGAGTTGGCTGTGGTTGGCTAATTTTTATAATCCTATTTTTTTTAATTATTTTTGGGGGGTTTTATTTATTTTGAAAAAGATTAGGGTTGTAGGAAATAGTTAAAACTGGTTTGCAGCATATAGAGGCATTCGCCTAAAAAAACCAAAGTTTCTTTAGTGTTTTTCAAGAAAGATCAAATGAAAGAGGCAAAAAATAGCATACTTCCCATTTCTCATTATAGTAAATGTATGTATAGGACTGCAGTTACTTCTCAAGATTTATTTTAAACTACACTAATGACTTTGTACTTGTAACTCGTATATTTAGAACAAAGTCTGTTATTCTCTGTGAAGTGCTCTTCTTCCTTTTTGTCCTGAACTTGCCCCACATCTCTTTGGTTGATTTTGGCTCCTCAGTGGATGAAGTTCTCTGTGTCATCTGTTCTTCTACGCCGCAGCCACCAAAGAAAGGAAAACTTGAGTGTCTTTTTTTTTTTGTGTTTTGCCTGTCAGAATTTAAATGTAAGTAAACAGCTAAACAGTAGTTGACTTCATCATAAAGTCTATTATAGTACACCATGCAAGCCACATGCTTGCCTATTAACTGGCATCCATATTCATAAAAATATAGAATCCTGAAATGGTTTGGGTTGGAAGGGACCCTAAAGCCCATCCAGTGCCACCCCTGCCATGGCAGGGGCACCTCCCACTGTCCCAGGCTACTCCAAGCCCCAATGTCCAGCCTGGCCTTGGACACTGCCAGGGATCCAGGGGCAGCCACAGCTGCTCTGGGCACCCTGTGCCAGGGCCTCCCCACCCTCCCAGGGAACAATTCCTTCCCAATATCCCATCCAGCCCTGCCCTCTGGCACTGGGAAGAGATTCCCCCTTGCCCTGTCACTCCATGCTCTTGTAAAAAACACAGTGCAGGCCTTCAGACTTGAACAGCATCAGGCAGCAAAAATAGCAGGAGTTTAATAACAATTTTACCTGGATGATGGTAAACGACTCCAGTCTATAAAGCTCTTAAGGTTTGAATTTTAATCCGTGGCACCATTTAGTAAAAGAATTTATAGGTAAATCTACAGTAATAAACCTATTCCTGTGATCCCCAAAAAGCAGTATAGAGCATCTCTAGAGAATAACAACAATTATTTCAACAATAATTGAAACATGTCAATGTACTGTTGTGGTGCTGATGCTCTTCCCTCATCATCACACCAATTAAGGCTGTAGAAATTCGCAATTGTTTTAATAACTTGGTTTGTACACTAGTTTTCTGCTAAAAGTTTTTTTTAAAAATATATTTTAATCACAGAATCCCAGAATAGGTCAGGTTGGAAGGGCCCCCAGTGGATTATCTAGTTCCACCTCCCTGCTGCAGCAGGCCCATCCCAGAGCAGGGATGAGGTCCCCTCTCATCTGTGTCACCTCTCAAGGCTGAACAGCCCCAAGTTTCCGATTGTCTGTCTTCAGCCCAATGAGACTTGAATAAAGTGTTGATTAGATGAGTATTTTCCTTCAGATGAGTGAATATTAAAACTTCTGGTGCCTCGACAAGGCAATGTAATAATATTTTGTGAACATACTGCTTGTTGGCAAGGGTTTGAACCCAAGGTCTTGATTTTGTAATGCTAGCATGTCAGGCAGGTTTTTGCCCCCATACATATCAGTGAGGCTTAAGACTTGTAGAATTACATAGAAAAACAAATTTGAGTTTTTACACTGACACATTTCTGCAGGAGGAATATTAAATTTAATACACTTTCGTAAAAATTGCGGGCCAGTGTTTCTTCCTCCACATAGAAATAGTTTTTAGAGTAGATAAATTAAGACCACTTACATTCTGTGCTGATTAATTTCAAGGTTTTTTCTAAAATTATTTACCAATGGTTAAACAGAAACTCACTTTTCTCTAGACTTCTTATAATGGATAAGAAACATCTGAATTTTTTCTATCCATAGTGAATTCTGCACAGGAATTCTCTTAGTTTTGCCAAATGTTTCTCTTCACGGCATGAAAAGCAGATTGGATATTGGCAAAATCAGTCCCAGTTTAGTTTTGTTTCTTTTCTAACGTCTTTGGGTTTATTGAGTAGAATAGTATTTATAGATATTTACATTATTTACAGTGGAAGGTGTCCCTGCCCTCAGCAGGGGATGGAACGAGGGGATCTTTGAAGTCTCTTCCAATCCAAACCATTCTGTGATTGATTTTGGGTGGTGCCAAAATGAATTGGAATGTTTCATTTTTTTTCCTGTCTGCCTTCAATATTTTTGTGAATTTCTCTCATTGGCCATTTATGAACAGTGAAAGTTTTTGAGTGACAACACTGAGACTCTAATATTCGATATTTTTTTCTAATCTGAATTTCCGTTGTTTGGTGGTTTTTTTCTCCACCTCAAATGAAAGGAGGAAAGCTCTCTACTCATTTCCAGAAAACCTGACAACGTGATTGCACAGAAGATGAGAATAGGAACAAAACCACTCTGTGAAAGACAGAGAGAGAAACATCATTCACCTGTGGAAAAATGAAATATATGATGATGCATGCCTACTCCTGGTTTACAAAAGAGTTTTTATTTTTTCTGTGGGAAGTACTGAAGTATGTAACATATCTCTATCAGCAAGCTGGCAGCATCACAGAGAGAAAAGGAGCAGGATCTGCTCATGTATCTGGGCTGATAGGGCAGTTTAGCAGACAGAGCACCTAATTCAACCCCTCGGGGAGAAGGTTTAAGCTGTGCTAAACCTCTTTCCCTGCTGCACTCTCTGAAAAGATATTGCTGCTTCTGTGAGGTCTCAATCTCTGAAGAGAAGGATCAGAAGGTGAACGAGAGAATCCTGTATCTGACACTTTGATCCCCGTCTTCCTTCCTGTATTATTAGAGTGAAGTGAACAGAAAGAAACTTGTTATATAGTCAGGGGTTTTTTTAAAGACTTGTTGGGCTGAGATAGTTAACTTTTTTTTTTTTTTGCTAGTCATAACGTTTTATCTGTATCAGCTTAAGATACTTTTCTTCAATCAGCACAAGAAAGGTCAATTATGGTAGAAAATGGAAAAACATCACTAAAGTGCAGCGGCTTGCAGAGACCAGTCCAAACTCTTTAGAAATGAAGAGTGAACTTCCTCTATCAAGTTTCAGAGTTTTGATTGAACTTGGAAGACACTTCAGTTAAAGAGACAAAGCAAGAAGTGCGATACCTGTCATAGGCCAGAAAATTTTATTTATAAATACTGTTTAACCTTTGCTTAAACAAAGTGACAGAAAGTCTACAGGCTCTTGATAAGATCTGGCACCATGAAAAGCTCACGGTTTTCTTCTAGTTAAACTAGGAGATCCTATTTACAAACAAAAGCTGAAAAATAAATTAAAAAAAAGAAAATCTGTCAATGCCATTTCTTGCTTGTGACTATCAGAACTCCAACAGGTGGAATCTCTAAAATGGAAGAAGATTCGGGGCAGACAAGGACAATGTACCTGTGAAGCTCAGGGAATAATGTAGGATGTGGCTGAGCAGAGCTTTTCCAGCAAATCTGACTTTATCTCAACACAAAGAGGACCAGATCAGCATGGGAGGACTGAACACACCACTCATTTCTAACAGAGAGCATAAAAGCAAGATAAGAAACCTCTTGAGGCATCAGCTACCTTTAGATAGGTAATTCTGATTTTAAATATTACACCTTCCAAGCATGGAACATCTAAAAGAAGCTGGTCAAAGTACTGGACTTGGACAGGGTTGGTTTTTTTTTTCTGTCATGTTTTCCATTTCCCCTATAGATATCTGAAAATTAAATATTATATTATTTTTGCCGTATTGTATCAAATACGTCACTGCCAAATGCAATGAGTGGAGCACCCTATTTTCCTCACTGCATAATTGTGGCACTGAGGTAATTTGTTCTTCACATTCACTCAGTGGATTACTTAGTGCTTCTTAATGGGGTGAAGGAATATGTTTGTTTCATTACTGTGTCAGCAGGTGAATAGCAGGTTATAATGAAGGTATCTCTTTATTCACTCAAATATTGTAATTCCTTCGAGATAGTCTGAAAATAATCTTGAGTGAAAGAAAGCAAATTTCTGACAAAACAAGCATCTGATTAGGTAAAAAATGCAATTTGTGAGATTTAACTTCTCTCACTTGAAACTTTTTTAATAGATTTTAGAAGGTATTCTGTTTGGAAGATATCTGAAAGGGCTTTCTTCCTTTGTGTCTTTAAGCAGTAATGTCACTGATAATAATTCTCTCTTGTTTTTTAAATCTTTTTATATCTATATCTATATCTTTATCTATATCTTCTATATCTATATCTATATCTATATCTATATCTATATCATCTATCTATATCTATATCTAATCTATATCTATATCATCTATATCTATATCTATATCATCTATATCTATATCTAATCTATATCTATATCTATATCTATATCTATATCTATATCTATATCTATATCTATATCTATATCTATCATCTATCTACCCTGCATGCCTTCTACCAGTTTTTAAATTAAATTTCTCCTGCAGTTTAAATTTTTACAGCATGTTCATGTGTCCAGTCTGATGTTTTTCTGTGCATAAACAATGCTGTTTAGGAAATGATAGATTCTTCACACTGAAAAAATGAACTGTTTGGATTTATCCTGGTTTCTAGACTAATCAGTACTTTGCTCAAGTTAGATTATCCAGATCTCTTTAACCTTCTAAGAGACCAGGAGACATGAACATAATCCACTTCAAAATACTGGCTAAAAGCACAACGTTAATTGATTGCATGAGGCAATCAAAATATTTACTACCTCAGTGCAATCACATTTTCATAATTTTTCATTTTAATGACTCTCCCTCTGTAAATAGTAGTTCTTTCTATCATTTCATTACTTCAAGTAATGGGAATGTACGAAAGGAGAACAATTTACATTCTTATCAAACATTGAACACCCCGTTCCTTAGGCAAATGTTTGCCGCTCTTTCCACTTTAGAGTTTATAGGAAAGAGAGCTGTGGGACTTCCATTTTATGAATGAATGGAAGATTAGGGGAATCCCCTGCAACAACAACCTGTGATCAGTTTTGAACTGAAAAGCTGTTTCCCTGTGGTATAAACGTAAATGTGCACTATTGACTCCTGCACACACACAAAAAAAATGATTCTGACTTACCAAAATTATCTTACTCCACTTATGAATTTTCTTCTCTTTCCAGGGCAATTTCCACCATTTGTGGAATATTGAAGTGATGGGGTTTTTCTTAAAATCTGTTGCTGTGCTTGAAGATATCTTTGTGTTCTCTTGTCCTCACTCCATTTTAATGTTTGTGAGTGCAGTGTTAAAGGCTCATTACAGTTATAAGCTGGTAATTAATTGTGACCTTCAGAGACAAAATTAATGTAGCTGACAGGTGTATTGCCTGTAAAGATGGAGATAAAGGACATCTCTGCCACCCCTAGGGAGAGAGAGAGACACTCAGGGAACAGAAGGGCTCAGTTCTGAGCCTGAAACAGGAGATTTGGGGATTCTTTTGTTTTTCTTAGCAAAAACTCAAGAAAGAACTGTCGGTGGGGGAGGAAGAGTTGCAGGACATCGATCTTAAGGGTGTTTTTGGGAGCTGGCGACAAGAGCCAAAAAGAAGAGCTCCAGAACCCTGACCCAAAGGAGAAGCCCAAAGAGCTTTAAAATAAATAGCCTTGTGATCCTTCCTATAAGCTGAAACAGCTAGAAGATACATGAATCTGATATTTCTATGAATTTTAACAGCCTTTCGAAAATGCTACCGCAGGGTGTTTGTGGGCACGCAAGTAATCTCACATTCAAGATTACTTTCAAACAATATAAATACCTGCCCAAGAAAATGTGTGTTGTTCCTGACAAGGACTAATATTTTTTTTTTTTTCCATCTTTGATGGGAGACTCTTAAAACTGTCTCAAAATTCAGATGTTGACTTAGTTTTGAGTCATTATTTGTGCGAAAGATTAACACTGCACTGAAGAGTTCTGCAAGCTCTTGTTTTTATAGAAAGCCTTGGCTCAGCAGAAAACAAATTGGAACCTCAGTGCTCTGAATTCTCCAGTCAATGTGATAAATGTCTGAAATTTATTGACTGTGAATGCATAAGAGCTAAGGATTGAATTTGGGGGAAATACTAAAAGGACTCCCAAATGAGCGCAGACATAGGTAGCAGGAATTGTATTTTACACAGACACGCACTCATTGTTCACATGAACTTTCCCCCCACAATATTTCTGAACAAACCTAAAAGATCTTGAAAGATCACCTGTAGAAACTGAGGATTCAGCAGTAATGTAATCTACCAACACCGATTTCTTTTTAAAATATAGTATTTTTTTCTTCTCTCTGTAGAGGACCTCTAACTAGAAAAGCTTAGGGGAGAACACGAGGAAGGAAAGCAAGAGCAAATTCCAGGGTTGGCAGCTGATTAAATTATATTTTCAAAGTGCAAATGGAATTTCATCAAATATGACTTATGCATTCTGGTTGCTGATATTCTTTCTAAAAATGCATGGAAAAATGCTATAAATATCTTCACAGAGAGTCACAGCATCACAGAATATTCTGAGTTGGAAGGGATTCACACAGATCATCCAGCCGAGCTCGTGGCCCTGCCAGGTCTCTTAAGGTTAAACAAACTAGAAAGGAATTTCAATGGCAGCAATTTTTTTTTTCTCTAAAATTCTTGATGAAAATTCAAAGCCCTCACCCCATCAAAAGGATGTCTAACTTATATCTGACCTGAATTTGCTGCTCTTCTCTTTTGATAAGTGTGAACTATAAACTCAAATTCTTTTTGAAGATACGCCATTGAGTGTAACAATAAAATTATTTTTACATACATCTCTGGTTTGGTTACACTCATTAGTGGGTCGGTCATTAGGACATTGCACTACTTTTATATTTTCTTTTTCTGTTAGATGATTTGTGTCAGGGTTCACAACTGTAACATGGGGAAGAAGGTAGAGCTAATTCAATTTTAGCTGTGTTGGTTTTACACTGACTCTAGGAGAGGAAAGCTTTTTCAAAAATCACAATATATGGAACTAAATGTGGAGCTACAGCATTTCCAAGAAGAAAGGAAATTTTGCTCCTACTCCTGCAAAATGTCACTTTCCACAAGTGCTGCCTTTTGCAATTATTGTCTCTCTATGCGCAGAAATAAAGAGTACCAAGAGGTTTTATGAAAGGATTGCATTGAAAGATATAATCTGTGTACTCCCTGGGGGTTACAAGTGGCAGTGCCTCGAGGTGTCCCTTTTTAAAATACGCTTTAAAATGTATTTTAAAACCACATTTTTATCTGTATTTGGGACGGACTAATACAACATATCTGTCAACAATCCCATTAACACTAGTTGTAAATAAATCACTATCTGCAGAGGACATTGCTAAATAAGCAAATTGAGCTGTGTGCTTTGCAAATCAAATTGCTACGGAGAGAGGATCAGTCAGAAAACCAGGAATTTTATACCTAAGGTGTTTTACACTCTAAATTATCTGCCTCATCAGTGTTTTTAATGTGAATTATATCCGTAAACTCTGACACTGCCCAGCTCTGGGGGTGCTGGGTGTTCCTGAGTTTCCTCGGACCACCCCGGAATTCTGGAACCAGCCCTGTTTCCTGGTCTGAAATCGATAAACAAACGTCTTCAACAGGTTGAGGGGACTTTCTGGCGTGAGTCTGGTGGAGTGTTTACTCTGTGTTTCCTGTAGAATCACGGAGAGCAGTCCTCTGGGAATTCCATACTAGCTTTTAGCAGTTTTGAATACTTTAGGGCTCCCGTACACTTTTTTTCTCTTGTTAACTGTACAAGAAAATCAATATTGTTAATATTGTCTAATGAATACTTTTGGATGTGTTTGAAACAGGAATGAGGGCATGAAAAATCTGATCTTTTAACCACCTCCTTTTGCTTAAGGAATGCTCCAAAATAGTGCATTGCTTCCCCTGCTGGGCATGCTGTCATGTTTTCAAAGCACATGGGGATTACGCAGAAATCTTCATGCTCAAATCTCTGTTTTGGTGTAGGCTGGACTAAAAATCTGAGGTACTTCTTTGTAAGTCTAAGAGTTTCTTAAATACCTGTTCAAATACGTCATTTGTATATTTATTTCTTTATTTTTTTTAGCGTTGAGAATGGCTCTTAAGAGATAAATGAATCAACATCAAAACTTAAACATTAGGAAGTCATTCAAAAGGAAAACAAAATTGAGTAATCTGTAGAGGAACTTTAATTCTGTGAGTACTAATAGTGGTCTAACGTGACAATAATATATCTAGTTGCAGAGGTAAAATAAACCTTGATTTCATTATATACTGTATGGGAAGATGAGCTAGAATCTACTCCATGAAGTGAGATAAATGTAACTGTATAACTCAGTAGGTGCCAAACATTTCAAGAAATATAAAGGCTGCAAGGGGATATTTACAGAAAAGTTCTAGGAGCATTTGAAGTTCTAGAGAAAACTGAACTTGATGAGGGTTTGTACNAATTAATAATAATAATAATAATAATAATAATAATAATAATAATAATAATAATGATAATGTTTGGTGAATAGATGTGCCAAACCAAATCTGCAAAAGGAAATCACAGATGTATATCCTGTACTGCTTGTAGTTACACAGACTCTTAAAAAAAACCCAAAAAAACCAACCAAAACCATTAAAAAGTAATTTAAAAGATCAGAATCAGACCTGCACGATCTAGTCAGAAACTAAGGCTCTTCCATTCACCTCAGTACAGACATCATTAATGAGGGGATTATTGCTAATTGTTGATGGTGAGAAGTGTGGCTGTGTGAATGCTGACCCGTGTCCCATATTTCAGACAGTGCAAGTTTTCCTTTAACATGGATTTCTCGGGGTTTTCATTGAGACAATCCTGTATTTGACCACTCCAAGGCTTTGAAGAAGCTCTACCAAGGAACCTCAGTGGTCCTTTGGGGAAACTGAGGCAGATCTGAGCGGGGATGTGCCAGAGACACAAGAACACAGGGGACAGAGGTGGCGCAGGGATGGTTTCTGATAGAAAAGAGTGCAGCCAGCCACAAGCACACAAGATAAACAGTGTTGTTAATCCTCTTGGTTTTGATAGTGAGAAGAGGAAATTAATTTCTTTGCTTAGGAAATGGATTAGGATCTGATTAAGTAAACAACAAGGTTCCTTTGCTCCCCACTTCTGCTTTCCTAAAATAAAAATTTGTCTCACTGGGAGACACAGGGGAATGTGAGAATTATCCACACAGGTGCCAAAGGCTTTCCTAAAATATGAGCTTTTCCTGTAATTCAATAGGGAAATCTTCTAAGATCCCATAATAAAATTAGACAGACCAGAAAAAAATACACATGAAGAGTGTTTGTTTAAAAGGAATTTTTGGTTAATGTTGTTGAACCTATCCTAGAATTGAAATAGAATGTTTTGTTTTGTTTCTCACAGGTTCTCAAGGGTGACATCCTGGCAACTGGAGTAAAACTGGGGAGGTTTTTCACCTCAGGAAAGATGCAGGTGATATATTAACTTCAGCAAGAGCTCTGAAAATGGATGAATATCACTTTTTACCGCTCCTGAGGCATAATTTAAGCCTTAAATCTGTGGGGATATCTCAATTGCAGCACCCACAATCTGCATAAAAACAGGTACCAACATCTTCTGTGCAGGTCAGGTTCTCATCATGTCCAGCTCTGCATCCAAGTGATATCAAAGGGATCAGCTGCTTCTTTTCCCCTGGTCACACCTAGGGCCGGGAGAGAAAAGTGCCTGTGAGAATTTGGAGGAATGGGACCATGCACTTGAAGACAAAGAAAGAAAAAAGATCAGGAGAAGGACAGTGCTACTGGCATGGTTAGACATGAGCACCAAGGATGTTTCCCCTCTCCAAGTAACCAGATGGGTCCACAATGGTCAATAAAAGCATCACTTAAAAGGAAAAAACATCAATTCCAAGCTTACCCAAAAGCTGAAATTTTGTCCTGTCAGTCAAAATTTACCTTTGTATCCGTGGATTTTTCTAGTGCTACACAAGACTTTTTTTTTTATATAACCAAAGTCTGCACCAGGGTTGAATTCATCAAGACTGATGGATATTTTCCTTCAGGTAATTCTTCCATATGTATCAAACCGGCAGAAGTCCAAAGTGCATAACTTCTGTAGCTGCCTTGTTTTTCAGCAAAAGGAGGTCTCTTAACTCTCCACTCTTAGTTAACATCCAGAATATTTCAGTGTGTGAACTAATGCTCCCTTTAGAAATATGGGTGTATATTTTAGAAGACTTTCTGGATGCCCTCAGACAAGAAGCTGAGCACGAGCTAACTTCAGCTGCTTTTGGTTGCAGACAGTTTTCAGTCTGAATACAGAGAGAAAACTCATCCAAAGTAAAAACACACGCTGCACTCACAGCTTTGATTAATCTTTGCTTCTGCTTATAAGGAAATCAGGCCAAATGCAACTTGGGGATGGTGGTGCAGGAAATACTGGTGATAAATTCTTATGGGAAGGTGTGGGATTCCCATTGCTTGAACTGTTTTCAAATTTAGCCTGCAGACACTCATTTGATGCTCTGATCTACAGATTGTTTTCTCTACTGGCCCACCTGAGACAGTTTGCTGATACCACTTTGATTGCATAAAACAGTCAGGGTGTGCAAGCTTTTAAAAGCATTGATTTTTAAATTTCTCCCTGAGTTTAACAAGTTTTCATGATAATGTATCAGAAAGCATTTGGTGAAACTAAAAGGCATTTCAAACTTTGTTTGGTCATTTCTGCTTCTGGCCTATGTGCCCAACAGTTTGGGTGACCTTTCCAAAAAATCCCTCAGCCAAAAGTCTTGCATGTTCAAACAATGAACTGGCGCTGTGGTTTGACATCTCTTGCTGCAGCTGGAACACACAATACCTGCTCTGTCAACACAGCACTTGAGAGCACACTGCAGAGTGATTACATATGAATAAGAATACCAATTGTTACCCATATTGTGAACGAAATTTTGCCATCTGGTGCAGCTACACCACTTTGCTGAACTGAGTAAGGGAGAGAGGGTGCATGTCAGACAAAAGAAGGAGCACTAATTAATATTTATTAACACTCATTGCTTCTTCTCCTGCATGTTGTTTGCAAATGGATTGTGAAATTCACCACTAAGGGTTATTCACAAATACTCATTAATTTCTATGTGAAATTTTCTCTTTCATGTCTAGTGCACAAAGACGTTGCTATAAATATTCATAATTCAGAATGTGTTGACTGGTTGCGTAAGTCATATGATGTTACTTCTGCTTTCTTCTGGTTAATTTATGTAAATAGGAAGTACAAGAAGAATGGCAAATTTCGAAGTTAAAACTAAATGTGGAGCTTGGGATTAGCATGTGGGAAATAGGTTTTTTTCTTGAAAACATGTATTGAAAAAGAACAGAACAGAATTTTCAAGAGCAATACATGTCATTTGAAGTATACTTCTAGGAATATCAATAGGCTGTGTCTTAAGTTTGCCACGGGATTTTGAAAACTAATTTGAATATATATGGGAGGGGATATACAATACCTGAATTTGAAAGTGAGCTTCTGATTTTTTTTTTCCTGAAAAGTACCTCTGGAAAAAAGGCTGGGTTTAAAATTGAAGAAAAATGGAAAGTTGTGGACACAGTTATAACAGCACGGAAATTATTGGGGTAAATGTGGGTACTCTCTCGATGGAATATGATGAGTTTTGTTAGCTGACAAGCCACATGTAAGCTCTTAACCAAGGGAGGTAAAAAGAGCCAGAAACCATGGCAAAATCTCTCTCTTCAGAGGTAACACTGACATGGACACCCTTCCCAAAGGTACTTCAGATGTAATTCTGATGTGGATCTCCTCCCCAAAATCACCTCAGCTGTAATACTGACATGGATCTCTGTCCCAAAATCACCTCATGTAATACTGATGTGGATCTCCATCGCAAAATCACCTCAGATGTAATCCTGATGTGGACCTCCATCCCAAAATCACCTCAGATGTAACCTGATGCAGACTTCCATTCCAAAATCACTTCAGATGTAGTCCTGATGTGGACCTCCATCCCAAAATAGCCTCAGATGTAATACTGACATGGATCTCCATCCCAAAATCACCTCAGATGTAATCTGATGTAGACCTCCATCCCAAAATCACCTCATGTAATACTGGCATGGACATCCACCCCAAAGTTACCTGACGCCAAGGCATGACCACCCCTCACAGATCACGATGTACAACTAGACGCACTCAAGCTCCACCTAAGTGTGGAGAAAGAGTATAAAAGCCACCTGAGAATGGAGAGAAGTCCCAGCACAGCTTCTGTGATCAGTGGGCAGGCTGAACCTCTCTCCTCACCCATGGGGACACACCTGTTGTGTGAGAACCACGGCGTAATCCCATTAAAGATTGTCTCAAAGTGGCTTTTGTTGGGGATTAGAGCTTGTCTGGGTATTGCTCTGAATACATTTTTGCAGTCAGATTCTATCACCAGCAATCCTCGAACCCTGACCTGTCACAATTTAATTAACAAAGAGTGTTATTCCCTGAGCTGCCAGGGTGAGTCCTTCCCAGGCACTGGCAGCTGCCGGCAGTGGGGAACACATTCCAATAAAGTTGTGGAGACCTCAAAAAGGTTTCTCTGTACTCTACTAAAATAAATATAAAGCAATCTTTTTAATAAATCCTGAAGATATCAGCAAAGACATTCAAATTTTTCATCTGTTTTCTTCAAATGTTGGGGCTGACAGCATTTTTCAGGTGAATAAAAGATGTGGATATGGGTGAAGAGGCACAGCCCAGGTCTTTCCCATCCTCAGTAAGATCAGTAAGAACACCAGCCTGTAGGAGACTACCAGGTAAAAGGAAGGTGAATAATTCACCTCTTTATATTCTCTTCAACGTCCTAGAAGAAACTTTTAGTTACAGGCACTTCCAATCAGACTTCATTCTAATCATTTTGAAGGTCAAACTGTATAAAACTTGGTTTGTTGTGGCGATGTTGGATTTTTGGTTTGATTCAGGTTTTGGGTTTTTTTGTTTGCTTGTTTTCAATTTTTAAATTTTTTTTGTCTCCAGTTTAAGTGATGAGTTTAAAAAACTGTCTGTAAACCCTTCTTAAATCTTTGGTTTTGTTCTTCCAGATGGTGACTTGTCCATTTACCGTATTGTGAAATGTTTGGCAAAAATTTTAGCTCGCATTAATTTCTCTTAGAGAGTTGTTATCATTTTTCAAAGCAAACAAAAAAATAAACCCCAAAAAATTTTCACATCACATACTATTACAGGTTTGGAAGTTATGATTCCTTTAGATCTTCTGTATAGCTGTCAGGGTTGTTTTATTTTTCTCCTCGTTTTATTAGCCTTAGAATATTTTTATTATTGTTGTTATTATTATTGTTACTTTTATTATGATTATTTAAGAATACCTTCCTGGTTTGAACTGACGAGTATCTGTAATCTGGTTTTTGTTCACCCTAGAGGGGCTCTGTAGGGCCCAATCCACAACCTCTAGAAAATTTATGCAGAAGTACAAAGAGTGAAGGCAGACATTCATTGCTGATTGTTGCAATGGACAGGAATATTTATATTTTTATATGCTTTGTATTCTTTATACAATTTCACAATGAAAATAAAGGCTCTGGCTTGTAAAATGGTATCTAAAAGGAAACAGAAGAAAAACACCAAACCCAAGGTGTTATGTGGTATGATCACCAGTTATCTGAGGATATTTATAAATATAATATCAGAGAATGCATGAGACAATATTTGGACAAGCAGTTTTTAAATTGCATTGGCATTTCTTGTATGTTTTCCCAACACTTAATGATGCTACCTATCCTGTATGTTCCACTAACACATTTCCACATAAATTTCAATATTTTACCTAAGCAAATGCACTATTATGCTGTTAGAAGAGTGTAGGGATCTCTAAGTCACTCTGAACAGCCTATTCAATATTACTTGAAGCTCCAAAAATTTGTTGTTTCGTGCTCCAATAGAAATGATTGAAACTCTCAGAAAAGGATGTTAGAGTTGATATGCTTTGCAGAATTTTGAGGTGGGAAGAAAATTTCACAGTGTATATATTGTTGGCAGCTCTGGGTACCATAACGATGACGGAATGTTATTTGTTAAAAAAAAAACAAACAAAAAACCCAAAAAAACCCAACAAAAAAAACAAACAAAAAACCCCAACAAGGATGTGGAGTAGAATATTTTGGAATGTGGAAAGTGGGAGTGGGAATATCGAGGTTTAAGGAGGTACAGTTTGAAGGAAAATTAATGCAGGACAAAATATGAGGGGTAATCAATGGCTATGAAATGTCACTGATAACCAGATACTTGCTCAGGCATCAGTGTTCCAGACAAAGCTGGTGACAGTCAGCTAAAACAGATAAACAGGAAAATCTAATATTTGTTTTACATTTGCTTGTTTTGCCTTGTGTGTTCGTATTTTGTCACTGAGACTCTGAGAAATTCCCATCTGACCTAAGAAGTATCAAAGCCCTGCCATCCCACCTTGCAAAGACAAGAACATTATTTCCCAGTCTCTAGCTTTGAGGAGGTCCAAATGCTTTTTATAAATTTTGTTTGGTTTGGTTCTTTTTGGTCTTTTTAAGTTTTATGCTGACAAGACTTTTCTACTAATTGCTCCTTTCTATCAAAATGACTATATTTTTAATTTGATGTTGGCTTTTTTAAAAAATATATTTCCACGCATGAATGCATATTAATGAACATATTACTGGGCTGATTAAACTTTTACAAATAGCCCCAAATTATAGTACAATGCTTGAGCAGTATTATGTTAAGATTAATTAATTACGGAATAGGCACAAGAAATGCTCATTTGTATTTCTGAATTTTTTTTTCTAAATTCATTTTGTATCCTTTTTTTTCCTTGCTTCTTTTCCCAAAGCAGATTAAAAGTTGAGCTGCATGTAATGTCTGAATCCATGTTGAAAGAAAAAGGTATTGTTATTCCAGTGGAAACGTCCACCTTTGCCAGCAAATCTAAGAGATGAAATAATGACTCTAAATTCTCAAACACTGTCTTGAAAAAACAGTAGTGGGCTTAACTTAAAGAAAGAACTAATTTTGATACAAAATCAGTATCCCAGAAGACTTATGTGCACAAAGACAAATAGAATAATAGAAATTGTAATTTTATCATGGAAATAAAAAAATAAATTTGGTGCAGACCTCAGGAGGTTTTTGTGTTTATCCTCCTGTTTCAAGACAGAACTCCATGCCCTGATGTCTTTCTTAGTAGACATATATCTAGACAGGAGATTATTTTTATTTCTTCTAAGGATGCCCACCATAAAATTAATAGTTTTAATTATGGAGAGTCATGGAAGAAACGTGGAGGTGTTTTATTCTACTCATTTGTTTGAAGGAAAATAGCAAATTCAGATGAGGAAATTCTTTCTTTTCAAGGAGAGGCGTTTCCCTCAGGGATGTTGAAGAACAGCACACACAAGAAAGTTGTTTTGTTTGCAGTACTGAGTGGGGTTGTGCACTGAAACAAAAAGGGAAAAGTGAAAGGAGAATAGTTTGGTTTATAAATTGCTGAAGTGCCAATCACCTTTATTCTGTCTTGATATCCTGCTCCATAGAGAGAGCACAACTTTGAGGACAACTAAGATAATTGAGAGCCAGATTCTCCTCTGGTTAATGAAATTAACTGATTCAATAAGGATTTAAAGACCTGCAAATGAACACTAGTGCTACAAGGAGAGCAAAACAAAACTTTTGCCTCTACAGCCAAATTATAAACACAGTTTCATTTTTGTGACAATCTATTCATTTGATTGTTCTCTTGGACCAGGAACCCATTTTGTCTGTGTGAGTTTTATTTCTGAAATCAGAAATATGCTGCTGACATAAATGTTTTTACATTTTACATTATGTTACATCCAGACTGCAGGTTTTGATTTTGAACTTGCAAAACTACTGGCAACTGTAAGTGAGAATTTTAATTTCTGTTGCAGAAACCAATTAGGGTATCGTGTGTATGCTGTGTTTGTTTCTTTGTTTTGTTTGATCTTTTTTGGTTGTTGTTTTTTTTTTTTTCCCAAATGTCCCCAAATATGGAAATCTGTGGGGCACTGGTAATTGTCAAAGATTTCAGATTTTAATTAGCTTAACTGTTAAAATTTCCCTTGTTTTACATATATGATGTAAGAATTATGAATTTGTGGCATGTGTGTTTCTCTTTTGTTTGCCTTAGATACTCCACCCTCTTTTCCAATACTTTTATCAATACAAAAGTTGGAGTAGGTATTATATATGTATTTAGTAACTTAGTTTACCTCTAGCTCCTGAGAGTTTTAGGTAACCTGATGTTTTTGCACAATTTATAATATCTTTTTACCTGATGAGATAGAGACAAGAAGATGGCAAGAGACAAATCATGGTAAATTTAAGGAAAGTTACTTGAGTAAAAATTGTCTTCAGGGAGGGCTCTGCAGAGGGATCTGGACAGGATCAATGGGATGAGACCAACAGTGCAAGGCTCAACAAGGTTCAGTCTTGGGTCCTGCCCTTGGGTCACACCAATCCCATGGAGCACTCCAGGCTGGGGCAGAGGGGCTGGAGAGCTGGGAAAGGCCCTGGGGGTGCTGGTGACAGCGGCTGGACACGAGCCCAGGGGTGCCCAGGGGGACAAGAGGCCGATGGCCCCTGG
>VWZW01007724.1:128605-154094 GCA_013397115.1 Edolisoma coerulescens | reverse complement strand
TCAGGCCTTGGCAGGGGCTGCCCAGGGAGGTTTGGAGTGCCCACCCCTGGAGGTGTCTGTGGAAGGGCTGGAGGTGGCACTCAGGGCTCTGGGCTGGGGACAAGGTGGGGATCAGGCACAGGATGGGCTCGATGGCCTTGGAGATCTTTTCCAACCTAAATAAATAATTCTGTTTTTCTGTGATTTTGTGTGATATCTGTATCATCACATATATATATATAACCTGTATCTAGTTATATCTCTATCATCTATATCTATATCTATACATTTATCTATATCTATATCCATGACAGTATTTATCTATACATCCTCTCTATATCCATATATCTCTCTCTGTATATCCATACCTATACCTATATTTATATCTGTCTGTCTGCCTGTGTATCATCTATCTATCTATCTATCTATCTATCTATCTATCTATCTATCTATCTATCTCTGTCTGTGTAATCTGTATCTATATCTATAATGGTATTTCTGATTCCACAGCCAGCCTTTTATTATGTTACTGTATGACATGACACAACAGCTGTATAAAGAATTTTTCTACAAATTTGTCTCCAAATCTCTGGAAAATTTATCTGCGTGTCACACAACTGACCCTTAACCACCTGGAAAACCCAGCAGTGGCTAACATCTCTAGATTCTGCTTATTTCCTAGATTCATATGTCTTCTATGTCTGTTTTAATCAGATAAACAAACCTAACTGTGTAACATAACTCTGATGTTACCACTTGTCTCTTGAACTAACTGTATGTGTCCCATGTATTTTATACAGTCTTTGCTCCTGCTGCTATAATTTGGTACTAATAAACAAAGGATACTAAATATTATTTATTGAAAACATATTTGTCTGTTTTGCTCCTAAACCTGGATTGTCACCACAACCAGTGGGCATTTTCTATGCTCTATCCAAGATGAAACAGGCACAGCCTTGCCAATTACATTCTTTTATTGGGAATGCCTCTTATATTTAAGAGCTTCCTCAAAAATTGGTGCTAAAGTGTGTCTTTTACCAGCACTACATAGAGACAAGAGCTTTTGCACCATGGTAGGACTGTCAGCAGAAATTTGAGAAACAGACTGTGAATCAAACGACTGATGGGGTTGTGCTTTTGTAGCAGGGGGAATGAGTGAAGGTCCCTCTTGAGTATTCAAACTCTGGGAAATATTCTGGAAAACTTCCCGCATCTTTAAACTCATGTTAAACTTTCTACAAGAGAAAAAACAAAAAAACCCAAATGAAACCAAACCAACAACCAAAAAAACCCCAACCAACCAACCAACCAACCAACAAAACAACCCAAAACCCACAAACAACGAACAAACAAATAAACCAAAAAAAGCCCAAAAAACCCCCGAAACCCCTCAAGAAAACAACCCCCCAAAACCCAAGCAAGCAAACAAACAAACAAACCAAAACAAAACTCAAAACAAAACAAAACAAAACCAACAAAACCACCACCACCACCACCAGCAACAATCAACAATAAAGGATCTCCAGAAAGCTGCTTTTAGACTGAGAATGTTTCTGAACAACAAGGAAATTAAGTAAGGAAAATGCATATAGTATTCCTGGTTTTGTTTTATTAGAACTTTTGACAACACCTTAAGTAAAGTAATCCCGTAAAAAACATCTGTTTTATTTACTTCTTGTGATTAACATGTAGCTCTTGTCTGTACCCAAGGAATCAAATGGTGAAATAAAGCAAAAGATGGTCTGGGGAAAGCACTGTAGTTCACTGAATAGTGCTGAGGGAAATTGTAATGAGAAAACATTATATTTATAGCAGAATTTACATGGCTAGTCTGGTAAATGCATTTGTGCTTGAAACAGTCCCTTAAAGCAGTCCCTCCAGCAAGTTTTGAATCCCTCCACTACCTCTGCAGGGCCAGTTTCTGTCAATACTCACACAATTTTCTGAAGCACCTTAATATCAGTCTGTGAGACAGCTTGCACAAATTGTAGGGTTTGCATTTTTGGAACAAAAGCATTTGTCAGAAAATAAACTAAAATAGTATATATGCACACCTGACCTTTGAAATAATTGCTGACTTCCTAGATGGAGAAATGTGCCAGTTTCCAAACACTCCTGGCTTTTTCTGGCTGTATATTGACCTCCTTTCCTAATCAGACTGGTGCAGCTCCAGGGCTCCCCCACTGTGGGGTCTCTCAATGAGGTGAAATGATTCAATCACGTGTTTCATCCCAAATGTTAAGAATTTTGGGTTTTCCCAAAAGAAAGACTTCCTGGTTAATTATTGGGGATTATTAACTGCCTGTTACAGCTTATTCCTTGATAGAAATAACATTGCTTTCCTCCCACATAAGTTTGTTTTTTAGACTTGTCAGTAAAATATCAAAGAGTTAAAAAAAAAGAAAAAACAAACAAAACTTGAAAAAACACATGATTTCTACTATTGAAAAAAATCTTCTTCCTCCTGTGCTGCCATTTTGATTTCCTGAACTGCCTCCAGCTTTATTCACGTGATGTTTTAGAGAAAAAGCCAGAACCCCATATCTTTTATTTCACCTTTAGTGCCACACCTTCATACATGTGCACCTCTGACAATCGTATCAGGCACACTGTTCAGTTGGAAACCAACATTTCATCAACGAGTGTTTGACCCGAGAGAAGCAGTGCAGCCTTTGTTCTCAACATCCTGGCTGATGTGCCTGGGCCTTGTAGAATCTGACTTGGTATTTTTTGATTTCTCTTTTCAAATGTTGGTACTTCACTGGGCTCCTCTTGGATTCCAAAGACAGGTGAGAAGATCAGATTTGATCCTGATTTGCACATTAATTAACCCAAACAAGCGCTGTTAGACCAACCCATGAAGGTCAATTTCTTGAAGAAATTGAACTAGTTTTTTTTCTTTTTACTTTCCCCCACAACTTTGCTGTTATGAAGTAGTGATAGCTCAAAATTCTAGAGATATTCCAAAACTGAAAATCAGAGTCAAAGCATAGCATTGGGTTTCTTGTTTTCTTGTTTATTAGTCCTGGACTGTGGGGTCTCACCAGCATTCATCACATTCCTTAGGTGAAAAAATATCTAAACCCTTGTCACCAGCAAGTATTTGGTGTACTGGCATATTTTTGAACTTTTAAATACTAATTTTTTATTAAAAAATATTTTAATGGCTTTATATGGTTTTTTTGGTTGCAAATATTTTTCTTATTNTATTAAAAAAATCCATCTCACAAGATGAAGGAGTTTTTAGGTTGGGTTTTTTGGGGGCCTTTTTTTGTTGATTTGGTCTGGTTTGGTTTGGTTTTGGTTTGGTTTGGTTTGGGTTTGGTTTGGTTTGGTTGGGTTTTGGTTCTGGTTTTTTTGTGATTTATCATCACAGCATAAATATCCACATCCCAAATTTTAAATCTAGAAGTGAAAGACTCTCTTTCAGGAAGGCAAAAAAGCAAAATAATGTAAACCTCTCACCAGTACTGTGGGGACTGAATTCTCTACAGTTTGTTGTTGTCACACACTCAGTAGCAAATATTCACAAGATTTATTCTCAGCTGCTTCTCATTACCAAATAGGACGAAACTAAAACCAGAAACCTGTTCCCACCAATGGCTGAATTATCTCTCCATGACGGAATTTACAGTTCATGTAAAATCCTTCACCTGCAGGAAAAAAGAAAATCCTCCTCTTTTTGTTTTATACCAGAGCTTTCTTCCGTTTTACCTCAAGGTATGCAGTAGGAAAACAACATCATGTACTTTAAAAATTAATTATGATGTATCAAGACCTTGAGAGCTACCGCTATTCATGGCTTATTTCACCTAATCTGTTCAGTTTATAGCACTTAATTTGTTCCTCTTTAGGCTTATTTATTCAATTTAATATTCAGAATTGAAAGCTGTACCTGGTGAAAAATGTTTGACTCAAACTCTCAGTATTAAGAAATTGCTGAAACATTTTATTGTTGCTGTTTCATAGATATTGAAGTCTATCCAGTCAAGGGCTCGATTCCTTGTAATATTTATGACTCTGGGGAACTCTTGTATCCACATTTCCTATAACTGTGCTTTGATGAAAGTAAAAAGTTATAAAAGTTACATGTAAGGAGATGCTTTTAGCTATGATATTGCAGTATAAATTATCACATAATGCTACATTGAATGAGACTTTTTTAAAATAGGACAGTTCCATCAGGAAGAAGAAATGTATGATTTGCCAGAAAATGGTAAAAAAAAAAAAATTGTTCTATCACTATTTGAGAAGGGAATAAAAAGAGGCTGTGAGAATATTCTAGGTAGCAGCAAGGCACTGATTCAATGGAAGGAAATATCCTAGAAGTATTTTTTGTGTAAAGATTATTAGTATAATATCATTACTAGTGCATTTCCCAGATTGCTAAATTATTTTACCTTTTTAGAAACTGGTCTTTAAAATCTTCATGCAGGTCAAGACAGTATAAATTACCCAGTACTTTAGTATCATTTTTCTAGCAGGCATTTTTCCACCAAGCATTTCACTCAGCTGCTTGTCAGCTTTGAATTCCACAAGGAAAAAAAAAAAAAAAAAAGAAAATAACCTAAAGCTCCTCAGCCCATCAGGAATATGTAAAATTATTTGCAATTATCTTCATGACAGCATGATAATGTGGTTGGATTTTCTGTTCACATCAGAGCTTTTACCAGGTGAACAGACCAGGGGGATTTTGTTGCTTTACACATTCTCTGATGCTTAGGAGTGCTTGTATCAACCAATTAAACAGAATTTTGAAGAGGTCAAAGTGATAAAAAAACTCTGACATGGAACATACCAGGTGCCTCACAGGTGGCTCCATCTGCAGCTAAGAAAAGGGAGAAGAAAAGAGATCAAATTACATTTGAGTTCAGCTAATAAAGGAATCATCTTTCTTGTTAAACTTTGTTAATTTGGTAGAGGAGGGGCACCCTGTGGCTGCTGGGCTTCGAAGACTGAAAGCATTTTAGATGGGATCAAAATGTGCATTTGTAATGAAATCTTGTAAAATTCACATTGATTTAAATGGTTTCAGGTTTTCTGGTCTTACAGAGGTATTTTCTCTCAGCTAGCTCATTCTAACTTTATGGACAAAAATTACAGAGTAAGAAATGTAAATAACAGGCTACAGATACCAGAATTTTTGGGGGCCATGCAAGAACTGCCATGTGGCAGAGAAAGTTAATTCCTGCTTTAGCAACACCAGATCACCACTTAGTAAATATTCTTAATCAGTATTTAGTGGAATTTCCCAAATAACAAATTAAAACACAGTTTTGCCTCTTCCCTTAAATTTTGCAGGCAGAGATGCTGGTTCACAGCTCTCAACTGGGACGTTTTTTCCTGTGGGTGCAACAAAGGAAAAGCTTCTTCTTTTTTGTACTACTGTGAATCTTACAGAGTCGACTTTAGTGCTGTGTGTCTCTCCTTCACTTTGAGTAAGAAATCTGTCTTGTGGGTGGAAAAATAAGTTTTTTTCCTGCTCTTGATTGCTTCAACATCTTGGCTGGCTGACAATTCTTTCTGTCATGACACGTTAGTAGGTCGTTCCAAAAATTCACTAAGGAGATGCACGAGATAGGAATAAATCCACCAGAGCTTGTTGGCATTGTCAACAATTCTTTACATTCTTAAATAATCCTGTATTCCAGATTAAAAATATTATCTTTATCTCAGTTTGTAATTCGTTTACAGCATTTATGTTTAGTACAGGCACAGGATTGCCCATGGGTTTCCAATTTTGAGGCAGATTAAGAGTGTACATTTCTAGATATTTAAACATTCTCCATGTCCACTCTTTCTTAAGTCTCAATTATGAATGTGTTTTATGATTATAACCCACCTCAGTTTTTTACATTGCCAAGTTCACTCAGCTCTGCCACACCTGCAACCTCTGGGAGTCACCCAGTGCATGTCCTGGGCCTTTCATTTGTAGCAGCTCCTACCACAGTTAAATTACATCTACCTATCATCTTTTCATCCCAGATTTGGTGTTTCATTTTTATATCCTGCCTCTCAATCAAAAAAACCAAAAAAACCCCAGACCTCTGAAACGTACTGATGTTAATTATAGACAATATTGTAAAACTGTTTAGATCTTGGTAAATTTATAAAATAATTAAGACTGGTGGTTTGTCTTGATATTACTTCCAAGAACATTATTCCCCTGCACTGAGAAGTAGAATTTAGAAATTTAACATAATTTTCAGTATACCAAAAAACAGGCAAGTTTAAAACCTGTATTAAAAATTGAAGGCAATTTTGTGATTTTGTCAATCACAACTGTCACTGGATAACACATAATTCTCCATCTAATTCCAAACTGCACTCTGGATGTGTCTCTCGACGCAGCAATAAGTCTGAAAAAAAGATTCAGGAAAAGCCTATTTTGGTACAGAAATTATTCTGACATCTACACAGCTGTACATGCAGGATATGCACAAATGCAATAATTGTTATGGAATTTTCAGATATTTTCTTGTTCAGAGAAGCTTTTTACTCCTCAAGCCCCTGGTCAAGTTGTTTTACTGTTCTAAGCTTCTGTGATACTTTAAAAATACAAGCAAAAAATCTCTTTATTCACCTGTGGTCTGAAATTTGCATTTGTTTAGAGTTTTAGAAATTGAATTTTTAATGTTTACTATACCAAATTGTAACAGTCTGTGAACTCAAGCATGCAAATCTCAGTTATTTTAAATAGAAAAAAGAGCCTAACAAGCACACTGTCATAAAACATTAGTAAAGTTCTTTTTTCTCTCAAAATAAATGTGTTTATTTATTTATCTGTTTTATTTATTTATTTATTTATTTATTTATTTATTTATTTATTGGGCTTAGGGGAGTGGTAATAAGCCTATGTCACAGAAAATAAGGAATTTTTTTGAAGTTGTTTGTTTGTTTGGTTTTTGTTTTGGTTTTGTTTTGGGGTGGGTTTTTTGGGGTACATAGGTAGACTATATGTTTCCTTTTTTATAAAATTAAATATTGAAATATTTTTCACTTTTTCAGGAAAGGTTAGATATATCCCATGGTTTGTCTTTAGCTCATCCCCACTGAAATTGCTCCCTACTGCAGAAGGCTGGATTGATATTTCCTCAGATTTAAATCTCTCCCACATATTATCCTTGCCCTGCCTCCTGCACCTTTTTTGAACTGAATAACCGTGGTTTTGATGAATCTGTTTTGAGGACACTCGTTCCAGCGCTTGACTGAGCACTGAAAGCAGCAGTCACTCACCCAATCTGTACAAAGGGCTTCCCCAGCTGAGTTTCTGCTGTAGTCCACGGATCAAACACATAATGTCAAGCATAAAAACAGTGAGAGAGCACCAGTGCTTTGTCCTTGTTTAAAACAAACCGAATTAACCCACGGGCTGCACTGGAGCACTGCTGGTGTCCCTCAGTCGCAAGAATTTCCTTGCTAAAATGGTGAAATCTGATGGCTGAGGAACGTAAGACAGATTGCAACAAACACGAGGTGTGGGAGTTTGCTGGTGTGACTTAAATGAGTCCGTTGGCTCGTTTGGTCTCTAAATGCTATTGCTCATCTGATATTTTTAAATTTCGTGCAAAAATGTTGAAGTTTGTGCTTCAGGAACTCCACCATGTTCAATTCTGCAGGGTCACAAAAGTTTCGGAAACTTTTACAGCCAAAATGATCTCTCATCTCTCAATTAAAACTTTTATCAGCAGGGACCATCCAGTGGTTGATGCCAATCAGAAATGCAACTTTTTAAACCTGGACTTAGCATTCCTGAGAGATTCTGTTCTACTGAACAGAAGTTGTTGCACATTGCCTACATATCTATATCTTTCCTAAGCTTACAACATAAAAAGTTGTACTTTTCTGTTACAAAAACAGAAGTTTCCATACGTTTGTGAAATATGTTTAACATTTCAGGGAAAAAAAAAAATGTGAAGTATGATGTTTTTCTCTATTCTTTCCCCTTTTATCTGCTAGGTTCTCAAGCAGATATTCACAGCTGACTTTGAATTCTCTTGGCAATAAAAGAAAGTGTCAGTAGTTACCCAGCTTTCCCAAAACTTCAACCACACTTTGAATTTTATCTGTATTTGGGAAGAATGAACTGGACACCTCTCTGGATTCCTTTCTGTTATTTGGGTTTTTAAGAATTATATCATTTGTGAAGAAAGTAGGTATTAACACATCAGAAAGAATCAAATAATTAGCATTCCATATATTTTCTGTTTGACCTTGTTTATGAAGATACTGTGAGTATATGAACATTACTACTTTAGAGAAGTAATATTTGCCAAAAAACCCTAGGAATTTGGGTGTATTAGCCAAGGGAAGGTGTGGACAGATACCTCAGGCCTCAGTGCTGGGGGCCAGAAATCATCTCTGTGTCTTCCCACGTGTAAGAGACCTGAAAATTTTGAACAAATCTGAACAGATTTTTTTTCCCCCAAATACAATGCCTCATAGAACCACAGCCAGACAGTCTGTCTCTCATCTTATAATTTAAGAATTATTGATTCCATTCTGCCTTCATATAACATAAAGCTCTCAAAGCACTAAACTGGAAGCATAAAAGAGAGTAAATTTGAGGTGAAAGGTACTAAAGCACAAAGCAACTGTTGAGGATTAATAATCTTTTTCTGTATTTTTTTTTCCCACATTAGACACTTAGATTCAATGGACATCTTACTATTCACCGTGCAAATTTTTCATCTCCCACTGTTAATGTGCTTCTGCAGTTCATCATGTATTCTAGATATTGCTTTTTGGGCATTATTTTTGGACATAAAAGCAAAAATTGAATAGGTATTTGTAACTCCTTTAGATGTAGTTCATTACCATGAGTCACCACAAGCAGTTTAAACACAGATTTCAGTGACCTTCATGAAATTTAAGTGTTTTAACCTTCTGTGTGTCTTCTTTATGTCCCAAGCTAGTGTTCTGTAACCTAAATTGCATAATTGCTCAGGAATACTCAGAAACTGCTTTTTGTCCTTTCTACTTTTACCATTACATCTATTGTTTATCCTTAAGTGCAAAACTTTTGGTGTGAAGAATACACGTACAGAGATGTTGTGGAGGTGTTTATGGAATGAAAAGAAACTAAATACTTCTGAAAAAAAAATTTATTTGTGTTGCTGAAAACCAGATGGCAAAGAGAAGATGGAAGCCTAAACACTGTATGAGCATTAGGTGGTCTGAAAATTATATCTCCTTAATTAAAAATATTTTCATTTTAAAAGGGATGAATAGGAATAAAGGCATGATGGCACTTTCAGGACTATTTATTCCCATTTATGTATTCTGAAGTTAGCAATCACTCAGCAGCAAGCAGAGTTTGCTGCAGTCACCAGATTTCAGCACTGTGTCATTCCCACTGATTAAATTCCTAGTCAATACAAAAGATTTTAAAGTTTTTAAAAGTATGGTGATGACACCAAACTGTGAGAGCTGTCAGAGGATGAAGCACCTCTCCCATGAAAAAAGCCTGAGTCGTTTGGGGGAAATATTTTGGTGGTCCTTCAATATATAAAAATGGAGAGAGACTTTTTACCATGGCCTGGAGTGACAGAGCAAAGGGAAATGGTTTTAAACTGAATAGAGGGTAGAATTAGATTGGACAAATAGAGGAAAAGTTTTATGATGGGAGGGGTGAGACACTGAAGTGAAGAACTGTAGCTGCCACATCATCAGAGCTTTTAAAATTTGGTTGGATGGGTCTTTGAGCAACCTGATCTAGAGAAAGTTGCCCCTGCCCATGACAGGAACGTTTGGACTAGAGGGTTTTGAAAAGCCTTCCCAGCAAAAAACTTCTGTGATTCTATGGTCTGTGCAAAAAAAGGGATTAGAGGATGCAGAATATTTTTCTAACATAAAGAAACTTTGGCCATGATTTTTTAAAAAGTTTTAACGTAATTATTTTTCATCAAGGCTTCGAGCTAACCCCAGAGTCAATCCTCTGTTAAGAGGATATGCATCTCGATGGAATTTGAGGTATTTCTGTAGGTAAAGAGAGAGCTTAATCCTAGAAGGTAATTAAATAACTTTTTGTGAACTCTGAAACAGAAGGGAAAAAAAAAGGGGGGGAGTTTTGTCCTTTGGAAGCTCATCCTCGAGATTTTTTTTCTGAATCCATTTTAATTCCTTAGAGATTCCACAGACACATACATGCAGAGATACACAAATACACAGAGACAATATTTGCTCACTGACTCTTCTCAACCTCAGCAACCCTCTTGACCAAATCCAAAACCCTTGAGCCTCAGTGAAGCAATTATTTTGATTTCAATAAATTACACAATAAGATCCCAGGGTGAAACATTATTTTAAGAATTACAGGAAAAAAATTCTCTTGATCACTCCTCTCTACCTCCTGTGTGTGTACTGATTTCCAGTCACTGATTGCATCATCTCTAATTGCCCAGGTGTGTAGAACAGTCAATGTTTCTTATGTTGCTGACTCACTTTTTTCCTGATTAGCCACATCAAGATGATGCCTTAGGATGAGACCCCTTATTTCCTCCATTTTCTGTGTTATGGTTATTAAATGTGACAAATGGAGCTGGAAAACTTTGCCTTACACCAGAACAGACAGAAGCCTAACGTGTTTAAAATTTCATATTTGGGCCGGGGATGTGACAAGTGCTGTGAGTTGAAGATAGGATGTCTGTAAGTGGTTTTGACAATGCTGGAGAGAACTAAAAGGTCTAAACATCTGGAAAAAGCCAAACAACAGTGTGCTGAGTAATGCTGCTGCTCTCCTCAGAGATTTTGTTTTTCCCTGTTCTTCGTCTTGTTGCTGTAACTAATAGTTAAGCTTTTTTCCTCCCCCATCCCCCTTCAGAGTGTTTGATAATGTTTCAGCTGTAACACACAGAACATATTTGTGGAGCACTTTCAAAAAAACAAAAGCAGCTTTTCCTGAAAGATTTGATTCAGGTCACACGAGTTTAATACTGGAAGCTGGATCTTCTGGCTGCTCATCCTGGACATTTCCTCTGCGGCCAGACCAGCACCTGATGGAGAGAGGGCTGTGGAGGAGAGCAGGTGGTGCAGGGAAGCAAATGTCCTGGCTGTGCACTTCTAGGAGGTTTATTTTTCGTCTGTGAACTGCTTGTTCTCTTTGTCATCAGTAATTATTGCATCGAAGAATTTACCATTTATGACCTTCCTCGCACAAGGGAAAAATCCCCGTTCAGAGTTTTAGACTCTCAGGTGTGCTACCTGAGAAGAGCAGCTACAGCTGGTTTATATTTGTCTTTTAGAAAATCACTAACCATCACTGGACGTCAGCAAACATAAAGGTGAGGATTTCCCATCAGTTATCCTGCTCCAGAGCATGAACTGACTGCCAGGGAGAGTTTGAGTTGAATTTTCCTTCCTAATTAGGTGTGACTGTGGGTGTTGCTGCAATGTTTTTTATCTTCCTTTCCATTGTTTGGTGTTTGCCATCATGGAGATAAAGATATCTTTTGGTTTTTTTCTTTTAAAAACATCTGGGATGATTTCCTTGAATCCTATGCACCATTAGATTGGAAGCTCAAGAAAAAGCCTTTCCAATTTGATCAGACCAGTAATAAAAGATTTCAAAACAGACAGATTTAAGGTTCTTAGGCATCTAATTCAGGTGACAATACAAAATTATGAAATGATCCAAGTCATCACAAACACTCAGACCTCCCAGCAAAAAAAAATATAACTCTATTCAGCCTCCAATATATAAATAATATAAATTAATTCATATAAATTCAGCTAATATAAATTCAGCTTTGGAAGTAATATTAACTAACAATTCTAGGCAGCAGCCAAACACATTCTGCCTTCTATCAGAAATTTCTGGAATGAAGTACTGAATGGTGGAGGCTGATTTACCAATTTGACCTTAATTCTGTTGGCCACCTTAGGTGGTATATTTCTCAGAGTTAAGTGTTTTTTCCATCTTGCCTTGTAAAAACAACATCAGTAATAACAACACTTTCCAGCACATTATTCCTGATGTTTTCATCTCTGCACTTAGGAAAAAACACCATTTGTTCCTGCGACTTTAAAAACAATTTTGTTGTTTGTTCACATTCAAAAGGAGGTTTAGAAACATTGTTCAACTGTTAATGTGCCAGAGAATGATTCACCAGGCTTTCTGCAAGAAAAAAAAGAATTTCCAAAACTGTGTGTTATCCAATTTTACAGTTTGGGGTTTTTCCTTCACTTTTACATAAACAAAGTCTTTTTAATCCCAGTCTTATTGATAAACCAGGAGTATTAACCAGTGTGTTTCCTCAGGCCTCTTCTAAAGCAAGGCAATGGTTTAGGGCAGCCATGGATCAGGGGTCAGGAGTGTCAAAATCTTTCCTTTTGCAAAGAAGGTGAAAAATGTCCATTTCAGTAAACACTGAGCTTGGATTGTCACTATTGCTTTGAAAAGGAAGCGGAATTTCAGAATTTTACACAATATTTTCCTCTGAAATTACGGCTTTGTTTATAACTTTCTGCTCACATTTGACAAGATTTAAGTAGGCATAGCTCAAACAGGTAATAATTTATCTGTCTGCTTTAAAAGCCTTTAACAAAAACAGCAATAATAGTAATAATCCTTAACCTGGAATGCCATAATAAATGATTTGCTATTATAAAGCTTAACGCAAACGTGCTTTGCAAGAAGGTGGAACTTACTTTCTAAAAATCATGTCAGAATTGCAAGAGGTTTTATTAACATCTTTTTAATACATGCTGTTGCTAATGTTTTAATCTGAAAAAACACTGACATTGAAGATATCTTCAACCAGCTAAGTGGTGATGTCCCAAGAGGATAGAATAATTTAAAAAATAAAACACTGTTGTACAGCTTCTGAAGGATCTTGTGAGAAGATGAAAGGGTCTTGTATTCCAGATAATTAATTCACTTTGACAATTATCAATCCTATGTATAATCTCGGGTTTTCTTTAACTCAAAATGAATATGGTATGGCTGCAAGATAAGTTATCAATTAATTAGCAGCTTTTAATGCCAAAATAGTGGCTCTTTTCTGAGGTGTCCTTATGTTCTATGTCTTGCATAAACACATTTTAACTGTAACTTGCAACGTGATAGTATTCTGGAGGTCCTGCGATTTCAAGAGTGCTGAAGACACATAATGGAAATTTCATACTTTATGCAGATCCATTTGGCTGTTACAATAAATTCTACAGCATCAGGCAGTATTTCATAAAGCATCTACGATTTTAAAGAGCAGGAGAAGCAGTCTGTGTGTTGGTGAGCACCACAGGTACTCACTCTTTACATGTTATTTGTCTCTGGCAGTGCTTAACAAAAATAGAACCAGCAAAATTCATGGCTATGTGATTTTTATAAAAATCTCAGGCTTGTTTTGCTTTTTTCTAAGCTGAACATCCATAATTCAGCTCTGATGCAAGGGCCACATTACTGAAAAAATGTGCCAAGCAGCTTCAACCAATAAACCAAATTTAGATCATACCTTTAGGCTCAGCCAGTGATTTATATGAATTTGCTGTTTCAGAAAAAAACTCACATTTTTTGTAATTTGGGAGCATGGAGTTTATTGCTCTGTTTGGTAGGGATTGTCACACCTGCTTATTTTGATAAATTAAAAACGATCAGTGTTTCTGATGCACACATTTCCCCATCCTAGTGTTAGAAATACCTTCCAAAATTTGGAATTCCCAGGCTAAATACATTCATTGTTATTATACACCCATATCAGCAAATTTTGGTTGAAATATTGGGTTTTTTTGAAGCAAATAAGAGCTTCAATAAAGGTCTTATTCTGGTCTAGAGTTGACCTCCAATGTATTTATAGGCTGCAGTCAAAGCATCTCTTAGGACTGATTCCTGCTCAAGGGTGTATTTTTCCCCTAATGACTCTAAAATTGTCTTATGAAAAATCTTCTGCTTTCAGCTTCTTCCTTGAACACTGGTGTCCAGAGTTATTTTCAGACAAATATTTATGGATTTAGTTCAGTGTTATTAACATGGCCCAAGATAAACCTCTTTTTCTTTTTGGCAGCATCACATTTTGATGTGATACAAGTCACTGGTATAACCAGAGCTCATTGTTTGGTGAGGCTGCTATCAACAATGGCTTTTCTGATTTTCCCCTCTCTTTTTGTACTCATGGTCCTCCTCCATCTCTACCACTATTTCCTCGCTGTGTAATGATTCCTGCATTAATCTGCTGCCAACTTCATTAATTGTTCTTCCTGTGGTCCCACATCCACTGCTCCAAGACTGGAGTGATTAAATCCACCCAGCTCCCTTTGTCCAGAAAATCAGGTCAGTCACCTTGCTGCAGGAGAGAGGGAGAAAGTTTGTTGTTCTTAAACAAATTGATCTCCATTACCTTTTCTTACATCAGCGTTACCAACGTTTTCAATTCTGCGGTGATTTGACACATTCAGTTTTATAAATCCATATTTTCAGTTTCATTATTCTTACTAACTTTCTTCCAGACTTAATGCCATCTTCTTTTCTTTCCCTAAACTGAAGCCGACTGCTTACCCATTTTGTATCTCAGCTATAATTATCCACCTCTTCTTACTGCATGCAAGTTGCAATTTTTTTTTCTACTACATGTGAAGAACTTAATGTAAATCTTAAAATACACCTCCTTGAAATTCCCATTTTACTACACTTTTTGACCTCAAATGATGGGTTTAATTTCCAAAGAGTTTCTTACATTACAGCCAAGCCTTTGGTTAATTATGAAAATCTACTTGAAATGCTTGTGAAATTAGTTCAGAGTGCCTTCTGACACATTCTTTTACCCTTTATTATAACAAGACTGAAGAATGTTAGCAGCTTTCACATGAAAAGCTTCCAACTTTTTCAAAACTCTCTCATTTTTCAAAATATTCAATATATAGGTTCTAATTATAAGCTGTTTTCTGAGACTTTACAGAAGTAGACATTGCAGACTGGCAATGCTGGAACTTAATAAAAAATATAGAGTATGGGTTTTTTATTGCTACAACTTTGTTTCAAGTCTCATAATGGCTAGGTTTGGTTTGTTTGTTAAAAAAAAAAAAATTTAAAAATTGATGAAGATTTTATACCAGGTCCTAAAAAGACCCTTTCAAAATGATGATGTAACTGATGTAGAGCTTTTATGGGTAAACCTCTTTTATGTTTTTGCGTGTTTTTTCAGTTTCTTCCAAACTGCACAGCAATAAAACTTTTAAAACATAAGCAAACCACTAAGAATTAATAACTCGACACATTCCTGAAATTCTCCCAGAAATACAAATAAGAGGTGAAATTTCAGAATGTACAAAGGATAGAAATTTCGGGTTTAGGAACAAAATATTCTAACAGGGCTCTGCCACATAGAGGAAAGACTTTTTTTCATGGTTCCAGTCTGATTAGCAAAAAATTCATATCTTTTATCTTCCTGCATAATTTTTGAAAAATATTTTGTGTCCAAAACCAAACTCCACCTTCGGATGAATGGTTAAATCTGCTGTTTAACATTTCAATACCATACAAGACTTGTAAATAATTGATTTTTTTTGTTTGAGGCTTGAATAACTGGCAACCCCACTACACCTCCTCTTTATTTCATTTTTACAAAGGAGAATATTAATTTTCTCTGTGTAAAATACATTATTTCCTAAATTCTATTTCTTTTACTACCATATTGCTATACTGTGTACTATTTTTTCTTGCAGTTCTTCAAAACAAAAAATATTACTCTAAATTTATATCCCTACTGTTTGGCATGACAGGAAAAATAAATATTGCCTGTCCCTCAAAATTATTCCATTTAAATTTATTTGTAGTTTTTGCTTCCCTTTTTAAATCTAATTTTAAATTCATACCATTTCTACAAGGGTAAATAACTAAAATGCATTTTCATTCTTTTTTTTTTTTGGTGTGCCTAGCTAAACTGTTTTACAATGAAACTGAGGAAGACGAATATTTGACAAATTTTCCCTTATTTTTTTTCAATTAATAATTTATAAAAAGGCAGTATGTCTTTAGAGCTGCTGGGCAAATACACCCTCTTGCTGACAAGGATAAGATAATTGCTTTCAGAACGACTGTTCTTGTTATTCACATGCATTTAGCAGTGTTTTCTCTAAACTGTTAAGTGAAATAGGAGATTGGAATAGGATCCGTGCTCACAGTGAGGTTGCTGGATTCTAGACCCACACGGTTGGGTCTGCCCCTGGTGCAGGTGTGCCTGGGTTGTGCAATCAAATAGTGGCTTAAGTCCTCCCTCTCAATATGTTGAGTAATTTTTCTCTTTTCTATTGGAAATACTTAATTTTCAAAATACAAACTTTATTTATTTATTTATTTGTTTGTTTGTTTACTTATTTATTTATTTATTTATTTATATTTCTAAATATATTTATTTATTGGAAAATCTAGATTCAAGTAACTTCTGTAGGAGGTTTGGTTTTAGGTCTGTCCTTCTCATGGGTGCCTAGTTAACGTGCACTTTTACATGCACCTCATCCTGCTACTCCTTAGCAAAATGGCATATAATTTTTAATTTTATATTCTGATAAAGAACAGAAGCTCAGACAGGCTGATCAAAAAAATCTGTACCCAGACACCACGGACATCTGTGTGAGCTACTCTTTTTGAGCAGGGATAAATGCTGAACATAAAATGTGTTCAGATATCTGTGTTACAGACAAATACCTAACAAGATTTTAAAAAATGCTTCATTCTTTTTGGAATCATAAAATTACATTAAATTAAAGATTTTGAAAAGTTCTTAAATTATTTAAATATTTTGTGTCTTAAAACCTGCTTAAAACTTCTGTTTCAAAGCTGAGTTCTGGCCATCTCAAAGCTAGTCTAACGGCCTCATCATGATCTACTTTTCTATAATTTGTCATTTTTGAATAATTACATAATTTATTGAACAGCAAGCACACATACATGGTGTTTTCATCAGGCAAGTTGGCTTCGAAAATATTTTTAGATGTCAAAAGAAGTCCATAACTTGATGGGGTTTTTTTCCTGCTCACAGTCTTAAGTTCTGCTGCTTATTTTTCAACTACGGTTTCAGCCAGTACTTTAGTTTTTCATTTTAAAAATACATTCTGAAGCTCTTGGGGATGGATCTATTAAGAGATCATGAGGGCTAGTTGCTGTGGGTGCAGATTAAGGATATATAACTATGTAGAAGGGCCAAATCTGAACTGCCAGGCACAGGATTAGGCGGAGTTCGTGTCCAGATGACGGAGCAGCGTGTTTATCCACACTGGTGTAGGTAGATGAGAACTGGTGTGAAGAAGGAGAAGACTTGCTGAGATGCCAGCAGGCAGGTGCTAGCCTTGGAGAGAGAAGAGGGAGCCATATGGCTCCCAGGCAGGGTTGGGCTGGTGCCCTGTCAGACCTGAGTGTGGGCAGGAGATCTTCAGTCACGCTGCAGCTTGCAGCCCTCCGCGTCCCCGCGATCCTGTTCCGAACGTGATGAGTTTGCACCCTGGGCTGGCTCCATCCATCCAAACACCAGACAGCTTGTTTTGAGAGCATGTACTTCTACGGTGATTCCTTTTTAATCTTCAAGTCTACACATATTTTTTTGCTTTTGTGCCTGTTTGTGCCTTGCCAACTTTTACAAGACCTGATGTTAAATAACGTGCGTCTCAGCGCTCCAAAACCCAGCCCTTCCCTTTCCTGTCTTCTCAGATGATGTGGCACAATGCTGCTACTCTCTCTGTTTGGATTTGGAGGCTTCAAGGGCAACAGACATTAGTTAATTAACTGTGTCTGTCTTGCTAGCAGTGCTGATATTGAGGTAACATCCCAGCACAGCTTTAACAAACACAAATAAGTCTTGGCAGCCTCCTCCAACAAGCTGGCAGAGGGTCAAAGAAACTAGCAGGGAAGAATAGAAAAAAAAAAGCCAGGCTGCTATCCAAATACTGAAGGCAATAATCATTATTAGAACCTTATAAACATTAGTATCTTACACATGATATCATTTCTTTATTAATTACAAGAATTTGATGTGTGTGTACATTGTCTGGCTTGCTCAGTTGTGTGCTGCACTTTTCTCAGTGCTTGAAGGGAAAAGAAATGGAAAGAGGGTTTATCAGTGGCTAATGATAACTTCCAATTCCTCTCAAAAAATACATATTGCTAAATAATGTCCTGATATCCTGCCAGTAATGAACCAAAAGTAGTTATGGCTCTTCTTGCTGCACAATACCTCTTTTTCAGTACAGTGCCATCCACTAACATCATCCAGAATTGGGGTGGTGGGGAAATTGTCTCCAGAATAGTTATGGAAAGTAGGTATAGTTGCAGGGAAATGTGTCTCAGAAAAAGATTCAGAAATTCCACTTTGAAAGTAGAAGATAGAGCAGGACTGAGATGACAAATTTATGATATTTAGTTCTTAAAGGAGGAGAAAGAAAAAAGAAAAAGAAAGCAACTGAAAATGAATGGTAATTTTTCAGTAGCAAGAGATTACATTTGCATTAAATAAACTAGTTCGAACTATACCAATTCAAACATTTTACTCTACCCATAAAAACCTGTAAAAATCCTGAATTCACTTGCTCTTCTTGTCATACAGTAGGGACAAAAACCACCTTATCAAGGAAGCCTTATCAGTTTAGAAAATGTTTAACAACTTAGTTAAAAATATAAAGAGATGGTATAATCATATTAAAAAAAAATTCTTAAGCAAAGGATGTAAATGCATGAAAAATAATCAATATAACGAGCACCATGCCTGGTGTAAAAGTGAAATCAAAAGCAGATTAAATTTTTACGAAGACTTTATCAGACGCTTAAATCAGACTTGTTAATAGGCAAGCACAATCAATAATAGGTATGAAAGTCAATACTAATTTAATACTCCATTACTCTGTGAATAGAGACAATGTTATATCAGTGATTTCAGGTATGAAGTCCTGGTAATTTTCTTTTTTGCCCCCCTCTATGCACGTGACCACACAGAGTACAATTATCCCACTTAACTGAAGTTTTCATGAACACCTAATGAAAAAGAAATCACTTAAAGTAGAACGCCATTTTTTCTCACAGGAATAATTGGAATCATACTTGTGCCAGATGCAATTTTCCACTCTGAAAGGGTCCCCAGTTAGGTTATGATAAATTATTCAGTTTTGTTACCTGTGTGGATGCCCCACATCTGTTGTCTCAGGAATACAGGTTCAAAGAAAAATACTCAAGTTATACTGCACAGAAAAAGCAGAAACAGTGTCGCTATTTAGCACTGCCTGAGCAATTCAGGGCTACAAGAACACATCTGATCATGAGTTTGCCTTTATCAATGTCTGTGACAGCAGATAAGCTAGATTCAAGTTATTGGAGCACCGAATAAATGGAACATTTATATGAAGCAATAGGGAGCATTGGATTAACACTGCACCAGATGCAAAAAGCTATTATACCAATCTAAGAATCACTAGTCTCATTTAAAGCCAATTCACTTATGAAAGAGAGCTGACAGAGTGATTAATTTGCTCCGGTATATGGAGATCAATAAATGTTCTGTGACTACATCACCAATAACCACAAGAAATGCTGTTTGTTTTAATATTTAGATTTTTTTTTTTCACCCCCGCACAAAGTACAAGGCACAAAACAGACTGGAAAATATGGTGAATTGCAACACCTCTTTTATATCTCATGGTCCAAAAAGACAGAAGAAGCATGTCGCTGCCACATAGCATGGTGTGAACCTCTTTTCCAGAAGAAGAGCCTGATCAGTCTAGGGAATACTTTTAGAGCTGCTGAACATTTTTTCTGAGTATGTTTCAGGACGTGCTCAGCATGACATGAAACTGTGAACCAGATATAGCTTTGTGCCTCTGTGTTTTAATGGAATCCTACTCTGAGAGTCCCTCGTCAGGATGATGCCAAGTTTGCCCTGCCAGAAGGATAAATGTGCATGTTCCTGCCTTCTGGATTTGCTTCATCCTTCTGCATTTCAGTGTTTCAGAGGAAAAAAAAAAAAAAAAAAAGTTCCTGCTTGCCCCTTCATCCGCTCAGTGTTTTGAATGGTGTCTTCCACAACCTCATTTGGTTGAGCCTATTTGAAATTTTCCTCGGGGATGAATGGAAGTGTAGAACATAAAGTGTCTTTCAGCTGAAGACACAGCTTAAATGTTGGGTTCTACAGAGAAAAATAACTGGTGACATTGAAAAGGAGCTAGCATTTCAGAAGAGTAAAGATGTTATGGGATTATTTTATTGCCTTTGAACCCTGAGAGCTTTACAGCTCCACTACATTCCCCCTAGAGCAATTCCTGGCTACTTCTCTGTCCTATATTTTAGACAAAAACAGAAAACTACTTAGACAGTATTTTTGTCAAGCTCCACTTCTGCAAAGGCCTTTTGAAACTTTTAACTTTCAAAATAAAGGAGAACTCCAATGTAGAACTTATAAATTATGTTTGGTGGCATTTCTCAAGTAACGTGGGTGCAAAATGTATCTCAGCTTCTTTTCATTCGTTTTAATGACTGTAATGAAAAGATAATACGTACTGAAATGCACCACTCAATCTGAGCAACGAGTGGTAAAAAATAAAACAGCTCCTCTTGCCCCTCAGGACTGCAAAACATTAAGCTTTTGTTACCATTATGTGCTTTATTGTTAAGTGTTATGCGCCACGCTTATAACTTAATTTCTAACTGAGCAGATTCAGTGGCTTTAAATCTTTCAGATTCTTAAAGGAAAAAGTTTTCTAAAAGAAGGGATAAGAAGCAATCAGATGACTCAATTACCTGAAAAGAGTTCTAGTACATGAAAAGTACTTTTCAGCTGGTATAAATCAACGTAACATCAAAGTCAATGGAGTAGAGAATTTCATATAAGCAGAGTATTTGGCCCAATACTTGCATGTTAATTCTCCTAAATGTTTAGTGTGTGGGAGTTCTAGTTCATAATGAGGGATTCCAGATGCAATGGTATCACAGGTTACAGTGAGTTGCTGTTAATTTATTCTCCTCTCTGCTCACGTTGTCTATGATTTCCACAGGATTCAGTGTCTCAGCTTTCTGAGACGTTTCACCTTTATTTTAACTTTTTGTCACTCTTATAAATTTTAACCCTTGTCAACAAACTAGGGTATTCCCCAGCGAGTCCAAAAAAGTAATAATTTTCTGGGTTTTTGTCTCTTTTGACCTACAGAATCAAGAAGTAAAAGTGTAATTTAGTCAAAATGGGGAGACAACCTAACCATTAGCACCTCTAACTCCATTATTTTATAATTATTATTATTATCAATTAATAATGAGAGACAGAGGGTATCAGACTTCTTAGGCAGAAGAAAGGCATGAATCACAGACTCAAGAGTCCAAATATTCTCCTTACTGAAGAACAAAGTATATTTCTGGTACAATAACTTCCTGTTGAACTCTCTGCCAGCTTGTTCATAACAACAGCCTGGATCTTTTGAATGCTGATGGTAACTTCAGCCATTTCACGTTTTGGGCTCAGGTGCCCACATTTTACCTCAGGCTGTTGTTATTAGATCTGGAAGCTGCACCTTGTCATCTCTTTTGGAGAGTACACAAATAAAAAATAAAAAAAACATTGTTAATGTTGCCAAGCACTTAGGATGTTGTCAGGGCTGCCCAAGAGCCACAGCGTCCTGCTGCAGACGTCGCTGGCTGCTGCTGCAGCACATGGGATGGCTGTCTTCTCCTCGAGGAGCAAGCCCCAAACAAAGGTGGTGCTCAAGCGTTAGCAGAGGAAAAGAAGGAGAGAGGGGTCTTTGTATGGGTTCCAGCAGGTTCATTCCGGTGGAGAGCCCAGGGGCAGAAGACAGAGGACAATGCAGTGCCCAGGGGCTTTATATGGGGCCAAAAGGGAGTGGAGAGAAGGGGAACAACCAATGGGGAAAGATAAAATGGGAAGAGATAGCAGGGGAATGACCAATGGGGACAATTTAGGGGAGGGGAACACAGGAAACAACCAATGGAGCATCGAAGAAGAAAGAACAGTCTGGAAACATACATATATAACAAAAGGATATGAATAAACATAGCATCATACATAAAACTGGGTGGAAACTACTTCAACCAATAAACCGAAAACATGTGAAGTAGAAGTGATTGGGAACTTGGGAACTCACCCAAACTACAATGTAGAGATTAGAATTCAGCATCTTCGGTGCCTATCCACCACTTTGCCTCCAACGTGGCTTTAGCCAAGTGCACTGCCACACAATATCGATTGGAGCCTGGAAGAATTTTATGCCAAGGAGGTTAACGTGCCCTTAAACTGCCATGGTCCAGAGTGACCCAAAACCACTGTTTTACTGTGCCAGAAAAGTGCTGTCCCTCAGAGCCACGTGGGAGCCGAGGGGATAAAGGGCTCTGCGGCAGAATCACAGTGGTTGCCTTAATCTCACATTTCATGGGGCTGTCAATAAAGGTTGGTGACACCTCTCTGCTTTATTCAAAGGCATGACTGCTGATACCATTATATCCCACAGTAACACCTTAAATTAGGATCCTCAAATAAAGCCTTAATCCTTTGAAGCTGGCATTTTCCACACTGCCAGCCAAGCAGGGGGATGTGTATATAGCTCCTGGGCCACTGTTTTTCCCTTTGAAGTATGTTTTAAGGCTACTGTTGATTTCTGTAAAAGTTCAATAAATTAAGTGCCCGTGTTATTGAAAGGTTAATTAAAATGTAGCAAGCTGTTCTTCATAGCATGGCTGTTGCTCAATCTGTTCTGTTTACTTCTCAAGTAATAGAAATGATGCATCTGCACCACCTGACTGTTTTTGTTAACACATATTAATTTTTTCTTTTCATCGTGGTAACTTCCAATGTGTACGATTGGAAGATTTTTGAGTTTTGTACTCTTTGGAGTTCGGTTAATCTTCAAACTAAGTGAAATATTTTGTTACTACAGCACACTTTCTAAAAAAAAAAAAAATTGAAATATTCCAATTTTTCTGTTTAATAAAAAATCTATGCTTCTGATTTTAATTTTGTTTTGGTTTGTGGTTTCAGACTTTAAAACATTTGGGTTCCACAAATATATTATTATAGTTCCCATAATTTTTTTTCATGCCATGTAATTGTAGACAAGGTGTAGTTAGCCTTTTTTTTTTAATATATGACACAGTCACTCACTTTAACAAAGCATTATCAAAAAAGCATAGTTATTCATAGGTGACTAATGTTTGAAAGACATCCTGTGGTTAAAGGAAGAGAATAAAATATTTTTTGTAAAGTTAAAGAATACTGAGTTTGTTGCAGAAATGAGCACTGGTAAAACAAAACAGGTGGCTGCTATGAAAACAGAACACAGTGAAGAAAAATACAAAGATAATGGAATTGTCAAAATATCGTTCAGAAGGAAACTGTGGAGGTCTGAGTCCAAGTTCAACATACCACTCCACTTTTTGGCATTGCTATCCAAAGTGACACGGACCCATGCCACTAATGACATCACTAGCCCTGCAATTAAACTTGCACTAATGATTTCACAGAGTCCAGAGGATGAATATCAGCAGATTTCTTTTTTTTTTTTCTCATCAGGAGATAACCAATAGGTAAAAGATGCTGATAAGGAAAGCAATATTAAATACTGAATTGCTGTTTTCTCTTCTAACTCTGTCTTTAGATAGATCATCCTGAGAAGACATAATTCACACTACTCAGGTGTTACTTTTTTTTTTTTCATTTGGTTTTGATGCTATAACCAGGGGCTAAGTGTTTGAAGGGAAAATCTGCCTTTATTGAGGGATTAAAAGATCAAACTTCAGAAAAATCATACTTCTCTGTCACAGCAAATCCACAGGAAAATGCAGAAATCACCGGAAATGTGAAAAACAAACAGTGTGTTATCATTTCATCTGGAAATTTGTGTTCTGTAGGTATTAGTTTCCAGCCTGCAGGGCTTTAGAGTCCTATACAGAGAGGAAAAAAAGCCAAAACATCACCCACAGACAGCCTGGTAAGAGCACACCACCACCCAAAGGGAAGCTCTGTCTCAACAAGGCATTGCTGAAAGGGATTGTTCTTTGGAATTAAAGTGCTTGCTTTTAGCCTGAAAATGGCCCTAACTTTTCTTCAGATCCAATTTTTCCTTTACATGATAAGCAGCAGTTGTTTCTTAATTTGGAAATATGTTTTTGCAAGCCACCTCTGAGTTAGGGTAACTCCTANGGAAGGAAGGAAGGAAGGAAGGGTGAATAAACCCATGCCTGTATTTACTATGAGAGCCTTGGAAAATGTATCTGAATGTTATTAAATGGGAGAAAATATGTTCTGATAGGTTCCTGAAAGGACAAAAAAAAAAGGCAGGAATAGGAAATATTTAAACAAATAATGGTTTTAAGCATTTAACGTAGAAAGTAGAACGTGCCAGGAAAATGGCACTGTGTGTCAATCTTTTCATGTGAATAGCTTTGCACATTAGACAGAGTAATTGATGGAAAATATCAATTGCTTCCCCTTGAATCCTTGCGTTTCTGCAGTAGTAAACAAATCTAGACCTGACCTATACACATACTAGTTTTAAACTAAAAATATCCCCTTGGAGATCTTATGATTATTTTAATGAAAGCAAAAAAAGAGCCTCTAACACATTCTTTCTTCAAATAACAACCAACCAAGCTAGTTCACTTCTGGAGGCAAGTTGATAAAATCACTAAAACCCTTAAAAAAAGTGTGCAAAATAAAAACATGTACTTTGATTCCTACGCCAGTTAATGTCACAGAGGTGAGATGTCTTTTTTGTTGTGACAGCTATGTAGCAGAGGGAAACTTTATTAAAACAATTGTAAAAATGTAAAAAAATCTTGAAATAATAATCTCTCAGTAATGCAAGTTTAGTCTAGGAATATATAACCCATAAAAAAGGAGAAAACTAAAGTAAACATGAAAAACTCTGTTAAATTTCACAAAATATAATAGAGCAGGGAACATATCCTTAATTTTAATTTTGTCTAATGTTGGTATTAACACTTCAGTGATTTATGTGTGTTTTTTTCTTCATGATGTGCATTTTATGAACATATTATGTCTTGGGGGTACAGGTCTAAAGCTATGTTGAGATAGGCCTAAATTTCCATAAGATATCTAGCCAAAGAGATTGCTATTTGGATACTTCTATTTGCTTTTAGTTGTATTTTTGAGACCCCTCAAGGTTTATGAAAAAGTAATTATTGAAGAATAGCTTTTCTCTTGTTTCTCAACAAGATTTAAAGATGAGAAAACATTACCAGTCCAGTGCTGAAGATGTGTGTTGATATCATCAAGAGGGCATTTATGTGGACAGAAGGCTCAGGGCTGAATTTAGGGGCTCGGAGGGGGTAAAACGTGATCCCTTAAAATGAAATTGGATCAAGACTTGTTGCTGTTGTATCAGGAATGGCGAGAAATGACACTGATTCCAGTCCAAGGAGAAAAGGAATAATTTATTTAATTTATAAACTGATTTTATATGTTAATTCCCTTGAATGGCACAAGGCCATTGGTCCCTGACCATCCACCTCCTTAGAATGATTGGTTAGATCTTACAACACCCCTTTCGAAATATTTCTCTGGTCAGTATGACAACA
>VWZW01007724.1:105686-127405 GCA_013397115.1 Edolisoma coerulescens | reverse complement strand
TGCTATTTGGATACTTCTATTTGCTTTTAGTTGTATTTTTGAGACCCCTCAAGGTTTATGAAAAAGTAATTATTGAAGAATAGCTTTTCTCTTGTTTCTCAACAAGATTTAAAGATGAGAAAACATTACCAGTCCAGTGCTGAAGATGTGTGTTGATATCATCAAGAGGGCATTTATGTGGACAGAAGGCTCAGGGCTGAATTTAGGGGCTCGGAGGGGGTAAAACGTGATCCCTTAAAATGAAATTGGATCAAGACTTGTTGCTGTTGTATCAGGAATGGCGAGAAATGACACTGATTCCAGTCCAAGGAGAAAAGGAATAATTTATTTAATTTATAAACTGATTTTATATGTTAATTCCCTTGAATGGCACAAGGCCATTGGTCCCTGACCATCCACCTCCTTAGAATGATTGGTTAGATCTTACAACACCCCTTTCGAAATATTTCTCTGGTCAGTATGACAACAACCTGCACCTGCAAGATAAAGAAAATAGTTTACAGAAGCTTCTAATGGTTTTTCAGCCAGTGTCTGTGAGAAAGTAAAGACTTTCTCGCAGACAGAGGCAGAAAGTTGGAAAATCTCTCTGCAACCCACCTTTCAGCGTCCACAAAGACTCATGAAAAAATGACAAGGATAGAAAATGTTTTATTTTCTTCCATATTGAATGGTTATACTCACCATTTCTGTGCAGTAACTGCTACACTTGGTAAAGCAGAGGACAGGAGGAGAAGATTCCATGGTTTTGTCTCTGGATTGCCTGGATGTGTCCAAAGGACAAGCCCATGTGATGAACTGCTAGGTGCCATTCCTAGGAAAAGTGCCATTCATCTCTGTGGGCTTGGCAATCAGGGCAGGCAATGAACAAGACAGAAGGTGATGTTTGGTGTCCCCACATCAAATCCACAATCAGAAGAAAAGTGGGAGAACTTGCTAGGAAAATAAGGTGAAATTATCCACCTAGACAGAGGAAGGATGTGAACTGCTTTTTAAAATGAAGGGAAACAAAGGGAAAATTAAAAGGGAAAAGAGAGAGTTCTGTCACAGGTTTCACTTACAGTTCTGTCACATGGCAGGACTCAGGGGAAAAAAATCTAGGAGCAATTAAACAGTGTGAAATGAACAAAAATGCAGGGATTGGTGATATAGGGGGCTTCCCAGACTGCAGAGTGCTGGTGGCTGTCTGGGGGCACTGAAGGCTGCAGCACATCTGCAGGTGACATCTGCAGGATGGCAGCCAAGTGCAAGATGTGTCATTGCTCGTGGGAAGCTGGAACTGCTCCATGTCCCTCATCCTCAACCTTCCACATCATTTGGTCTGGCTTCAAGATATCAGGAGGTATTTTCTGTCACAAAATGAGATGGAACAGCTCTACTGTGAAGAAAAACTGGGAGAGAATTGAGATTGTTTAGCCTGGAGAGGAGAAGCTTGGGGTGACCTCATTGTGGCCTTCCAGGACCAGAAGGGAGCCTACTGAAAGGTGGAGAGAGATTATTGCAAAGGGGGAATGGCTTCCCAGAGCCAGAGGCAGGGTTAGATGGGATATTGGGAAGGAATTGCTCCCTGGGAGGGTGGGGAGGCCCTGGCACAGAGAGCCCAGAGCAGCTGTGGCTGCCCCTGGATCCCTGGCAGTGTCCAAGGCCAGGTTGGATGGGGCTTGGAGCAGCCTGGGGCAGTGGGAGTTGTCCCTGCCCATTGCAGGGCGTGGCACTGGATGGGCTTTAAGGTCCCTTCCAATACAAACCATTCTGTGATTATATGAAAATGTTTTGCTCTGTTAGGCTGTATGAGCTCCATGAGCACAGTTCTGGTTCCCAGCATTAGAGATGACTCCGGGCAGTTTCCAGCAGCAGTGTTTCAACTGTTACGTGCCTTAAAATTGTTTTGGTGGCCGCAGGAAAGTTTCCTAACATGGATTTATTTGGACACAGAACTTTAAAAATGCCTCAGTCCCTTTTGTGAGAATGAAACTGAAAAGTTTTGCGGCCCTTTAAAGTTGAAAAGCAGCTTCAAAACAAATGCAGCTCTTGAGAGGGAAACCTTTTTAGAAGTGGAGTTGTCACTTACATAATGTGCTACTGAGTTCATAATGTTATGATACATCATAAGTCACCTTTTTCATTCTTAGTTCTTCTATGTCACATTTTATGTAGCCCCAAAGCATTTTTAACCCTCTTGATCTTTAAATAGCCCTAATTTTCTGTAATTAGTAAGATTTAATATAACGGATAAGCAACTTATGACACATCCCTACTTGACTGCTTCATGCTAAAAATGCAGAGCCTGATCACTCAGTTTGTTAAGAAAGATGCAAATCAAGGCAAGGTCTTCGTCAAGGCCCAGAAAAATGGTGATCTGTACATTATACAGAGACCAAGAAAGGCTTTTAAGAGAGTAAACAAGATTTCACATGAAGATATGCAAAACAGTCACCTCCTTCGTGCTGATAAAATGTGAAGTGAAAATGAAATGCAAAACCATGACATTTGTATGTATTTGAGGATTTGTACACTCATCAAGCAATGCAAAATATATTATGCAAAAAAAAATAGCAAGAAGTTCAGAGAATTTTCACTTTTGTGGATGCACACTAGCTGCTTATTAGAATCATGTTTAAATGCCTTTTTCAGATACTCAAAGGCAATTGCAGATAAATTATGGGGTTTTTTTTTTGTGCAACCTAAGGGGCCTTTAATTTAGAGAACACATAGTATGGATACATTAAAGACCAAGGTTTTTGTGGTCTGGTAATTTGTATGAGAAAACTGTGAAAACAAAAATGTATAAGGAAAATAAACTCTACATATATGAAATGTAAAGCTGACTGTAAAATTTGAAGCAAAATTTTACAAAACCCTTATGGTGTAATTATTTGTGAAACTTATATGGTTGAAATGCCAATTAAAACCTACTTATGTGACAAAAGGAAGAGTTACATTTAAAACTGTTTTATGAAACTTCCAAGAAAAGCAGAGAAGCTGCAGCAAAGACACTATTTGATGAATAGTGCCAATGAAATTTGATTGATTTGATGAAACCATGTATAAGGTTTCTTGAACTCTAAATGTGCTATCTGATAACAGGGAAATATTACATTTTATTGCATTAATCTTTTTGTTTGTTGTTTCCTGTTGTAAGCAATTTTGTAAATTTGTCAAAGAAAAGACTGTATATTTACCCCAACAGGATGTGAAATATTGGCTTGGATGGTCAATTTGTGTTTTACAAATAATTCTTCTTTTCTGTAATATACCTAAATAAAAATGCACTGGTTAAAGGACCCAATTCATCATTGACAGAGATCGACTGATGCATCACTCTGGGATGCCACAATAATATATCCTTTATAAATCTTCATAAACCATAGACTTTTTCCTATTCCTTGTGTCTTTAATATGTCAATGGTTTTGCAGCTTCTGCTATTGGAAGGTAATATTTTCAGGAAGTATACTTAAAGTGAGTTCATTTTACTGGAACTAAACCATCAAGAAATCATATTGGCTTTCTCATGTACTTTGCTAGTTGGTGATAAATTTTCTTATCTTTAAAGCTTTTTCAGTTGCTGGGTTTTCCATCATACATGATGACTAACTTTATATTAAAATTTAATTTTTTTTCCATTTGTTTTCTTCTTTGCATGGCAGCAACAGACTTGTTTGTCTTGCAGTGTCTAAACATAGATCAGGACGAATGTTTTGCAGCTGTGATTTTTTTAGGACAAATATTCCTGAATTTGCAAGTCCATAGAATCATAAAATCCCTGGTTGGAAGGGACCTCCAGGATCATCTGGGTCAAACTTCCTTGGCAACAGCATGGTCCAGGCAGGATTGGCCAGAGCCCTNGAGACTTCCCAGCCCTTGGATCCTCTTTGTGGCCCTTCTCTGGACCCTCTCCAGCTTGTCCACCTCTGTTTGGTACAGCAGGGACCAGACCTGGACACAGTGCTCCAGGTGTGACCCAACAAATGCTGAGCAAAGTGGGGTAATGAATTTACCTCTGATGGACATGGCCCTGTTGATGCCACCCAGCACCCCATTGGTTTTCCCTGCTGCAGCAGAACCCTGGTCACTCATTCGAGCTGGGTTCTCCCCAGGACTCCAGCTCCCTTTCCACAGAGGTCCCTTTTCACAGAGCTGGTCCCCAGACAGGTGGATCCCAGCCCGTGCTGCCCAGGTTTTCCCAAACGCAGGGCCTTACACTTGTCCTTATGGAACTTCATAAAGTTCTTTCCCCCCCCCCGTTCCAGCCTGTCCAGGTGTTCCTGCAGGGTGGGCTCTTCCTTCCAAAGCGTCTGCTTCTCCACATAGTTTGGTATCATTGGCAAAATTCATCAGGGTATGCTTAATCTCATCATCCAGATCACTTAAGAAGATAATAAACAATATTGGGTCTAATATTGGTGCTTGGGGAACCCCCTTTGGGACAGTCTGCGAGTTTGGAAAGGATCTATTTACCATGAGCCCCCCATGTGTCACCTGTCAGCCAGTCCCCTACCCACCCCACAGACCCCCTGCCTGGAAAACAATGAATAGGTTTTTTGAGCAGAAGGCTGTAAAAAACTGTACTGAAAACCTTGGAGAAATCCAGGTGTACTGTTGCCTGGAAAACAGAATAGATCTTCCCAACAACGTTAGAGTGAATATAAAACCAAACTTTTACTTGAAAGCTTTCAGGTACACAATATGGAGAAAATGGCACGTGGTACAGTAATCCTGCAATTTTTATAAGGTTAGTCAAGTAGTATATCTATCATCTATTTTCCAGTTAAAAGGCTAATGTATTAGGTTATAATTCCTGGGGTCCTGCCCCACTGGAAGCAGTCCAGAGGTTTCTTTTGCCCCACTTATGTTATGTCTGGTCCAGATTCTGGTTGGAAAACAGAACCTCCTTGTAGTTGGTTTTCTTCGCAGAATAAGACTTAAACAATATTTTTGGAATGTGTTTGTAAGGTCAGCTTAATGTTCCTGAATGTAGGGAAGAAAGAGAGGAAAAGTCCTAGAAGCTACAGCCATACATTAGCAATCTCCAAATATATGAAAAACAGAAAAAGCTAAAAATCTTAGGCATCAAGACAATGGTCAGTGTTCACTCCACATCCACCAAGCAGGGGACTTTGTCACAGGTCAGGTTTGAGAAGTACAATTTGTTCTTGGTGGATCCATGCTGGCTTTCCCCAGTGCTTCCTCTGGCTTGTGACAGCCCCCAGGAGGATTCATTCCAGAACTTTCCCAGGGACTGAATAAAGACTGATGGGCTTAAAATTGCCTGGATCCTTCTTTGAGACTTTGTAGATTTGGGTTTCATTAGCCTTATTCCAGTCTTCTGGGAGGTCCCCCAACCTCCATGGCTCCACAAAGAGGCAAAGAGAGAGGATCTTCTCAGTCATGTCAGCCACCATTCTTAACACCACTGGTGGATGATCATACAATCACAGAATGGCTTGGGTTGGAAGGGACCTTAAAAATCATCTTGTTTCCCCCCCTGTCCTGGGCACCTTCCACAAGAACAAGTTTCTCCAAGCTCCATCCAACCTGGCCTCAAACACCTCCAGGGATGGGCCATCAGGGCCCATCAATTTTTAGGCATCAAGCTTCAATTGACCTCCATGGCTCTTCAGCAGTGGAGATATTGTTTCCCCTTCTCCTTTAAAAATCCAGGCCAGCAGAGTCTGGAGGGTTTTCCATTGGCTAAAAGAGTTGAAATTAGAACATTCATATCATATGGAGAAGTAATTGGGCTTGTCAGTGTGTTATGTTTCAAGAAAAAAACCACACCATCAAACAGAAACAGAAAAAAAACAGAGTTCAAAGGGAGAGAGTTTTAATGGTGAAGACTGGTAGAGCAGGAGCAAATTGATCAACTCAGTAAAGTAAATGCTGGAAAAAAGGTGTTTTGACACAGAGTATTTGAGATCTCAATGCGCAGGAAAAAGATGTGTATTTTCAGAAAAGATGCACCTACACTTGGGAAAGGAAATGAGTGACGAGTTCAGTGACGACTTTCAGTGAGAAAATTTGGTTTGAAACGCATTCAAAATCCTTACATTAATTCTTTTGCTGCTTGTGCATTTCCATAAACATGATTAGGAGAATTTAGAACTCTGTTGGGTGTAAATTAGACATATTGGAATTATGCTGATTTTCAGATATACCCCATCACCCAGAAAAATTGTGATGAGTCTTTGTGATTAAGGGAAATGTGAAGAGCTCTTGCTCATTTAGAGTATTAGGATGGGCTGGGGATGCCAATGAAGTGCAAAATTAAATTCTAACAATTATGTAAATACAGGCACAAATAAAACTAAAGATATTGTTGGACTTCCAGGGACAAGATAAACTATTTTGAAACTATCAAAAAATAGTAACATGAAATAATTTTTTACGTTTGTATCGTGCTGAGGCTGTATCTTAGCTGGATGTGGCTTTTAAAAATCCCACAAAAAACCCCAAACAGCTTCCTGAGCTTACCCTACATGATAATCTAAGAGACAAGTGATCTTATGAATGTGGCAGGAATTTGGTGGACCATTAATATCGTCTGATATCTTCATCACCAATGGTAGGAAAAATTGTCATTTGATGATGAGCAGTTAGAAATTTATCCTAAATGAGAGAGAACTGGTGATTTCAGTAAGACAGAGTCACGACATTTTGCTCCAGTAATCATGATGGAGAACCACCAAGTTTTCTTGATAATAGATGACATTTTGCACAAAACAAAAAATGTTAATATTTCTTCTTTTCCTGAAATGAGCAGAGATGCACTTCCAGAAGTAAAAAATCTTAAAAAGACAGCTTAAAATATGTACATATTTTTGGTAATATTGTTTGCATGACACTTCAATGTTTATGTCCATTTGCATGTCAATAGGTTGCAAACACTTTTAACAAAGGGAAAGATTTTAAGGGTCTAGAGAAAAATATACTTTAGATATATACAGCTTAAACTGTATCAGGCAGTGATGTTAGATTGAAAAAAAGACTACTGAGGGAAACCATAGGGTTATCTTAAAACCACCAAAGCAAGGAAATTTAAAATTAATAGATAGGATTGATTTCTTTTGTTACTTTAAATCCATAATGCCATCTTTTTATTGCTTTCATATTTAGGTTTTGTATTAACACAGTGAAAAGAACAGAAGTATTCACTTCTGCTAAATATGTTCAGTTTTACTGCAAATTTTTGCAGGGAGAGAACAATCAAATACAATCTTTGCACTCTTTATTCAATGAGTCCCGTATGCTTTTTGTTATTCATTGAACTGTAGCAGTAATAGAACAGCTAAATAATTTTGGCCAGTTGTTCCAAACCCCTACATTTTCAGATGTGAGTCCCACTGGCATGTTCAAACCTCAGATTTGACCATTCAAGTCACAAGAAATGTTATGGAAATACTTTTTTTTTGTGTGTTGTTAGTATTAAGAAAATGAATTTACATATTAGTTTTGGAGCCCTCTCTAAGAGTTGCATGTTGCCTCCGTCTTGCTTTTGCATAGCTTGTTTTTGTGTTGCTTTAAATACTAATAGAGATGGATTTAATTACTTTATTTATTTAAAAATGCTCTTCTGAAAACTAAATCTCTGGCAAGATCTCTGCTACCACCCTCTTTTACTGCTTATAAAAACTCTTCATTATCCCTCTTAAAATTGTAGTTGCACACAAATATTTGAGTTATCCCTGAAAAGCCCTTTACAAATGTGACTGAACTTAGTTGTACTTTAAAAACTTCTGATATCTCCACATCTTGGGTAATTTCATTAGCAAGCATGGCTCCTTACCTAGAACCTCGTGTGTGCACTGATTTAATTCTAAACAGACCTTGGTGCCCAGTTGCAGATACTCTGTGTATTTGCTGATTCATTTTAATATTTACCTTGTATTTCCCTGAAGTTTCTGATTTTTGGGGTTTGGTTTTTTTTTTCATAAACACTTCTGCTCCTAATGATGGTGCACACACTCCACGCTACTGGAGCAGTGATAAATGGTGTTGATGCCTTGGGGTGATACCTAAGTAAACCAGCTGGTAAAGCTAAACTGTTCAGTTTCAATTTTTGATACTGTTCTGCAGCACTGGCTTTTCATTCACCACTGAGCTGCCTTCACTCGCTTTGTGATGTAATTGTTCTTCACAGGGCGGTGAAAATTTAGAAACGCATAAGGAAGACAAATGTAGTTTTGCAACTGAAGCAGCACAAGAAGACAGTGGCTAGAGAATAATATAGGGATTTCTGAGCTGCATAAAGCAGTTTAAAAGCTCTTGGAACGTGCACTCCGTAGAAACAACTTTTTGCCTGGAGGATTCAAGTACTTCTATATTTTAAGATGTGGAGATCTTTAAGCCATAAAATCCTTCTTATCCCATCCCATCTGTTTAGAAGGGTCAATATCAGATATCTGGGGGAGAATGGAAGAATTATTTTTGCCAAATAGAGAACTGCTGGAACAGAAGGCCTGTCTTCACATTAACAGGACTTTCCACACCTTTGCCTGTGATTTTTGGGTTTTTTTAATCCATGGCTTCCAAGTCTACAGGAACACGACTCTTCCTGTAGCTAAGGCCAGCACAAACTTGTGCATATTTGCCCTCTCAAAGACAGGGAGAAAAAAATGTCACAACTAATGTGGTTCTAAACTTGTTTACCTGTTTATTCCCCCATAAGTTTTAAAGATGAATTTATGACTTTGCTGGCAACTTGAGCTTGCTTGGTTTCAAGGCAGAATACAGATGGATTTTTCAAAGATGCACAAAAATTATACTTTTTTAACCTGCATGCTATGCCACATAGCTGCATAATGTCCAGTCACTTCCTTTCCACCTTTTGTGCCTGAATTGGTTCATTCATTTGTGGCTCCTCTGTGTGTATGAGACAATCTTTCATTTCCAACCCACCAATGATCACTCTTTCCTCATTCCTCCTAAAGAGGAGAGCCCCTACTCTCCTGCAGTAAAAAAAAAATTAATATATTTTAATCTTTAGTTATTTGTCCTTATCCTTTAGTTATATGTCCAGGAAACACACAGGGCTCCATCACTCACAGGCATAATCTCATGCCTCATACTGCTGACATATTAAATACTGAAATAAATCTTTTGAAATAAAACAGGTTAGAAATGTTCACATTCCAGTTTAATTTCACACATTAACTTCTCTCTATGTGGTTTATTTTTTTTTTTTTAATGGTCAGCTGTTTTATTTCTGCTTTTGAAGTTTTGGACTGCTGTAAAATATATTTGGATAGATTCAGGCAGCAAATAAGAATGCAATTTAAGTGCATTTGCCCTGAAAGTTATGGATTTCTTTTTATTTAAATGCCTTGGAGAAATATTCTTAGCTAAGATATTTTTTTAAAATCCAATCCTTTTTATCACCAAATTTCACCAAACAAAATTACAATTTTCCATGGGGAAAGGAAATGTTTTCATTTGAAACAATCATGTTCTAGTTGATTGTTTTTGTTTTGAAGTCACTGTTTAAATTGAGGTAATTAAACGCTTCAATTACATTGTTTCAGGGGCTTTTTACTCTTAATTGCTCATTGTCAAGTAATATTTACTCTAAATCAGGATTATAAAATGATAAAAATACTGGCTTTTTACTGGAGAGAAACTCAATCTTTTAGTCAACAATATTTGTTCCTTTATTAAAACAAGTCTCATCCCTCGTGGGAAATACATATTTCAGGTAAGTAGGGCAGACAAAAGTCTTTGGCTGACAAAAAAACCTGCCACTGAGAAAGAAAACGCTGCTAATTACAGATACAGGTTAAATAAATCCACCATTATTTTTCTATCAAATAAAAATTACAGCATTATGAAGGATTCACAGCTCATTAGCCAACAGCTGCTTAACTCAAGTGACTCTAGCCTCGGAAGTATCTTGTGTTTAATTGTCTTAGAGCCCTTAGACAGCAGCCAAGCCCTGTGAGCAGACAGTTGTGGACATCCTTTCTGGGAAAGATTTCAGAAAGCCTTTTTTTCTTCTTTTTTTCTTATTCACTCCCTCTGGTTGCATAAATATTTGAACAGAAAAAAAACCAACCAACCAACCAAACACAACAACAACAAAAAAACCCCCAAAAAAACCAACCAAACAAAAACAACCCACAAAAAACCACCACCCAACATGAAATATCAGTGCACCCATTTGTACATTTATGAATTAAATGTACCTTGCACAGCAGGCATAACTGTAAAGAAAATTTCACTCTGGGCAATCCTGAATGAGAAGAAAAGAAGAAAATCCTGAATGAGTGGCATCAGTGTAAAGAAGTTAGTGAAAGAGATAATAGGTCTTTTAAGGACTAGCAGGGATGCATTTTTAAACCTATTTTGCTAGTTTTTTACAGTGGTGCTAGGAAAAGGAAATACGAGATAGACACCATGAAAATAAACAAATATTATTGGAATGTAGTGATAAGCATGCCACGCTAATGCACGGAGAGTAAAATGAGCTGTCAAAAGTCTGACCAACAGGGCCAAGAATGCCAGGCACAAATATCTTCTAAAAATGCTTTTCCATTCCACTGCCTTGTCAGGGGAAGTTCACATGTGGTTTGTAGTCCCTCTTTATCACAGAATCACAGAATCCTGGTTTGGAAGGGACCCTAAAGCCCATCCAGTGCCACCCCTGCCGTGGGCAGGGATACCTCCCACTGTCCCAGGCTGCTCCAAGCCCCAATGTCCAGCCTGGCCTTGGACACTGCCAGGGATCCAGGGGCAGCCCCAGCTGCTCTGGGCACCCTGTGCCAGGGCCTGCCCACCCTCCCAGGGAACAATTCCTTCCCAATACCCCATCCATCCCTGCCCTCTGGCACTGGGAAGCCATTCCCCCTTGTCTTGTCACTATATATTCTTGTAATTAGTCCTTCTCCACCTTTCTCGTTGGCCCCTTTCAGGGTACAGTTATGTGGAGCATCTCCATGACAAGTCTTTAACACTCAGAGATTCAACACCTTAAAAATGAATTAAGAATGAGCACAGCAAAGCACTTCTGTGAATGGCAAAATGATACTGCTCCATCTAAAGCAAAAATTCTGAGCCCTCCTTCAGGAGTTTGCTAAAAGTGTGATTGATTTGGATATCACTTTTACGAGCAGAAGATGCAGGTATGTATCAGAAGTTCCTCTGGATCTGATTGCATTTGGCCTTCCTTTTGTCCTGTAGATGAGATTACAAGATCACTTCTTGGAGGCATAAGATAGCATAACTACAACCTTGGGGAAAAAAATCAGGAGGCTTCTTAGGACAACAATGTAGAGCATAAACAAGCAAGTAAGAGAGTGATAATGAACAGGTTTTTTTCTTAAAAAATCAGGGACGTTGTTTCTGCTGCATTTCTTGCCAGATATAATTTCTATGCCATAAAATGATCTTCTGCTTGGTTTGGAAATCTGACAGGTGGAAACAACAACAAGAACCACAAGAGAAATTAGGTTTGCCAAAAAGAAAAAAAAAAGAAAAAAAACCACAAGATGTCTTTCCTTGAAAGTCTTACCTTGATTTTTTAATTTCTTACATAGCTATTTAACATTCTAAAAAAATAGTAATGAGAAAGACTGAAGAGAAATTGACAATACTGTAGAGTTAGTTGGTTATACAGTTATTTATATATACATGTATAGTTATATATATTCTCACAAAAACAATGGTGGTCAATGCTGATATACAAATTCTTTTAAAGGTACTGTTTTAGAAAATAACGTAATGTATGGTGCATACCTAAAATATCCTACATTTCCTTATAAAAGGATCACATTGAAATGCATGTTATGGTTGAGCCTGTTATTCTCTTTCAAATGATATATTTTCATTATATGATTTGGAATAGCTCAAGTTGATATCAAACTCATTGTATGTTATTTGTATTGTGTTATTTGAGTTTCCTGTGTCTGATCTTTCTCTGTTCCTTAGATTCTGTTAATTCCTCTTACATACAGATTTCTCAACACCATCTGTAACTCACTTTTCTGTTTTCAATGCCATTATTCTCTACCAAAAAGTATCTGAAGTTTCATTTTCATTTCTGAGTCTTGAAGAACTTTTAGGAAAAAATGCCAGATGTCAAATTAGTTTCTTCTATAGAAGGGACAGAAGTCAAGTGTGCATTTTTATTTCCATTGGAAAAGATCTTGAGGTAGTGGCTTTCCAAATGATTGATCTAAGGCATTACTGAAACTCCAGCTTTTATTAGTTTTTGACCATAATTTTCTTTTATGATGCCATTGACTTCACTAAGAAATTTCACTGGAGATTGAAGTCCTTAATAGCAATATCTGAGTAAATCTGTTATTAGGAAATAATGAGTTCAAATGGGTTATAAAAATTTCAGGAAACTTGTGAGATTTTATATCGAAGAGGTCAGAGGCAGCAAAAATGTTCCCCAGTAAAAAAAAAATCCAAATTTTAAGCATGGAAGGACAGAACAGTTTGGGTTGAGAGAGACTGGAGATCCTACAGTCTAACTCTGGCCACACCTTATGGAAGCAAGACCAGAGATTCTCTGCACAAAACATTCCAGAGCCAGCACCCCTCACAATGAAGGATTTTTTTTCCCCAACTGCTTTCAATATTTATTTCTCTACAAGGGCTGTGATGAAAGAGAATGATCTACAAGATTGAAAATATGTTTGATATGAAGCAGAAGGGGCATAGCTATTTTTATATTTTCAATTTTTTAGACCCCAACACCACAAGTGATTGAAAAGATGAAACATGGGTTTTACCTATGGGCTAATGCAATTAATTTCCAGAATCAGGAAACCCCAGAGACTTCAGCTTCAGGGAACAAGGATTTTATTTCTGTGATATTGAGGAGCAATTTCATTCCTATGAAGTATTTTGTAAAAGTATGTGTCTCACTCTGAGTGATCCAGACAGTGATAGATTATATCAGGTCTCTTACAGTTTTTACACAAATTTATTTAGATCGCTTTTTAAGAAACAGAGAAGAGTAACACAGCACAGTATCTAATGTTCACTCTATGCGATATATTTTGGGGTCATAATCTTCTTATTTTTTATGCACATACAGAGCTTTTCAGCACTTTAGTTAATCACAAACATCTGTGGTATTAATCAGCAGTGACAATGGATCCATTTAACTTGTACTGTTCCTTGGTTAAATTAAATAAATTTTATGGCTTTCATGAAATAGGGGAAAGTAATCAAACTTTAAATATTTTTACAACTAATGTACACAGAGTCATGATCTAATTATGATCAGGTCACCAGGGCTGCTTTAGCAGGGAATGATTCTGATTTTTAGTCAAGACCTTTCACATTAATCGGCATTAAAATATTCAGAAGTCCTTTCCCCTGACTTTAATACTAAAAATTGTGCTTTTCAATATTAGCACAATGAGGAGGGTCAGAAGACAATCAAAACATTTTGTCTGATAAGTCTATGAAAACTACAAAAAGGAATAGTTATTTATATATTCTTTATGTTTCTAATACAACATCCAATGAAAGAACCACTTCCTTTTTCTGTGCAAATACCAGGTTTTTTGTCTCCTTTGGCTTTCTTTGCTGGCTAATAATTTTGATTCCTTTTAAAAGGTGAACTGTCAATATCAGGCCTCAGGAATTTTCTTCAGGAAGGTGGATTTGTTCCTATATGAATATTTTAGAAATAAACTGGTGTCAATATAAAGGCTTCTTTGGATTTTCTAAGTCAAAATACAAAAGCCATCAAAATTTATTTTTTTTTTTTTTTAAACTGTAAAACTATTTAGCAGAAACAGAATATTTTAGAATGAGTTCATTACTTGAAGCTCAGTTATGTTCACAGTTCGTGAAGGAAATGCCTCTGTACTTCATCTCACTTCGTCCCTTGTGGTTTGGGGACATGGTCCCTGGTGGGATTGATTCCTTCCATTCCAGTGCCAGGCTGTAAAAGCCCTGGAGCTGTACGGAGAGAGAATGATTGTGTGCTAAGTGAAACCCTTTATTTGTGCTGTGGGACGTTGTCACTAAACCAGGACTTCATTCCCGGAGCGAACAAACTCTCCCTCGGGGCCTTTGTTTCATGGCTTTTTTCGATCATGTTTTGTGATTCAGCAGGAAAGATGAGAGACAATTTGGAGCATCCACAAATGTTCCAGCTTGGCTGTAAAATCAGCCAGGGAGAGAGTGAGAAACCACGTGAGAACGGTTTGAGGTTTTTAAGTGGGAAGCTGCATACAGAAAATAAAATGAGCAGCAGCCCTGTTCGCCACACTGGAAAACTTAAGGAGGGTAGTGAAAGAACTGACTCTATTTTATCAGAGAAGGGCTTTTCTTAAAGTTGTGTTTTTGATCCTACCCCCAAACCGCATTCTTGTGCTCAAGTTCTATGGATGCAATAAAAGGGAACTCATAAAAGGAAAAGATTCAGTTTAAGGAATTGCTCAAAAGATGTAAGAGATGAAGTATCCTAATTCCAACCTCCCAAATACCTCTCGTATGATTTCAGAAATACAGCTTACATTTTGCTTTAAATAGTTGAATATATATTTGCTTAAAAATTTTACTTTCGGTTTTATTGCAGACTGATTTCCCTCTGCTTTGTTTTTTCTCATTGCAGAGCAAGAATTAGACCCATTTAAAAACCCTAAAGCTAGAGACAAACATATAAACATCAAAACTTACATCTAGAAATGCATTGCACACCTGTTTTTCTCTCCATCTTGACCCTTTGAGATTCTTGATGCAGAAAAGAGGCTTTGTTCTGCCCAAAAAGAAGATGAATTGTGGATTTATTGGCTGATTTATATATTGTGCTCACAGAAAATAGGATATGCTTTTGGACAACAATTAATTTAACCACATGAAAATTAGAGCTTGTCATTAAAAAAAGATCAAAAATATCCTTTCTTCTTCATCAGATTTGTGTATAAGCAGAATTTCCTGCTTTATTCTCCCCTTTCTTTTTTTTTTGCATTCTCCCAACTTAATCTTGACTACCATTTACCCTGCCTCATATGTTTTATAAACCACATATTTTCACCAAACATTAGTTCAGTCTGGAGGGGTGCAGCAATGTGTTTTGTCTGCATAATTCAGCCTGCAAAAATGTCTTTCCATTTCCTGTCTGCCCCCTTCATCCCCCATCCTCATCTTCAACCAATGCTGAAAAAGAATCCAATTGACACAGCTGAGCATTATTGGGTTCTGATTGACTTTAATTCCTTGTGGCTCATTTAATATGAAGCCCTCCATAACTTCAGCATATTAAGAGCATAGAACAAACGTTTTTTCCTCCTTTGGATGTACTTAAAGCTAAATTGCTCTAAAACCTCACAAGTCTGCATAGTTACGAAGAGATTATATCTTACTTAGATTATCTTAATTCTTTTATTGGGAAGTGAGGCACTGTGTACATACATTCATAATTCTATATCATTACTGAGGAGTGATACATTGGCTAAAAAACTGTTGGGCTATTCATGTGGAAATTATACTCTACATAACATCTCTGTCAAAATTTGAAAGTTTATCTTGTAGGAAATAAGAGAGATGTTCTTCATTTACTGACTTTGATTTCACTTCTTATTTATAGAAAAAACCCCATATTTTCTGTAATTCTTACCATCAATATTGTCACCCCCATATTTTCATTTTAAACTTCTGTTTCCCTGAGCAGTGATTTCAGTGCAGCAGAAAGTTTCCTGCCAAACCTCTTATTGTGATTGTGGGTAAAATGATCACATGTTGTTGTCTTGCACAGCTCAGTAATACCACATGAGACCTTTTAATGTGTGTATAAACTCCATTTCAATTAAATAATTAGTAAACCCTAAAAAAAAAAAAGAAAAGAAAAAGAGTGAAAGGTTATGAAAAGGTTGGTTTACATTTTTTATTTGTTCCATTTTCAGAATAACCTTTTGAGGATCTCATGCTATTTCTGTCAAAGGATTCTGGGCAAAATTCAAAATACCTTGTGGCTATTAAGATACCTGTTACACTTTAAATGGCCTTTCTAGTAGCGCTGTGTGAGTCTTTATCAGACATTTCCATTTTGCTCTCTGTAGTTTGGGAGTAGCTGATATCTGGCAAAAAGCACTTGGCTCTTCCCAAGTAAAAGTGAATGAGATCCTGGTATTTCATTGTAGCTGGAAATGAACCGGAAATAAACATTGAACAACTCCAAGCCATCGAGTTCCACTGCTCTGGGCTGCTGGCAAAGGACCATTACAGGCTATAAATGCACATTCAGCATCTCCAGCAAACACAGGCTGTGAAGGAAACGCTCTTTGGCTTCAGTTTTAGCATCCAGAAAAGGGTGAAGCCATTCTCTGAAATTTCCTTGTGTGAACTGAACACTGGGGGTTTGGGTCACGGGAGGATATTCCTCAGATCGTCCTCTTTCGGAGAGTGAGCGAATGCTGCACCTTTCCCAGCTCGTGGCTTTAAGAGGCACAAGTTAATGTCCCAGCCACCACCCCTGTGAGGCTGAAACGGCCCTTTAAATTTGGGGGCACTTGGTCACTCTGTAGGATTGCCTCAGAAATAAGCTGTAACTTTTGTGAAGCGTCTCTGAGGAATTAAATACAAAGTTGAGGTCTTCAAATGCTCTCAGGGAGAGTGTATGTGTGTGTGTGAGGGGCAGGGAATGGCATCTTTTCATTTGTTTTTATTTTCACCTGAAAGATGCCAGGAACATTATTATATTTCTTAGAGTTTCAGGCGATGAGTTCAACGTTTATTGTGTTTGAAATGTGTTTTCCAAATAAAAGAGGTTATCTTCCCTTTTCTTTGTGTTTCTGTGCTTGTGGATCTTTGCTTTTTATCAACAGAGACAAGCTGCAGTGGTACAGATGCTGATTTATTTCATTTATTTATTTATTTGGCTATTTATTTAGCTCTTTCAATAGGAGCAAAAAAAGATATAATTAAAAAATCCTTATTTTCTTATATTAGACTTGCAGGTCTTATTTTAATTTCATGCACTTACTTTACATAATTTGAAGTAAAAACAACTGAAATTACTCACATTGTCTCCCTATGGCCAGTAGAGAGCTTTATTGCTTTGAACAAGATGGTGACCTGATCTTCAGTATGCCACAATATCTCCAATAAAATACATGTAATTAATTAAATTTTATATATTGTTTATTTAGGGGTTTACTGTGATTTTCTTTATTGAGGAAATTCTGAAGCACACTCATTTGTCATAATATGGTAGAAATTATTGAGCTGTTGGACAAAAGTGTGAAACAGACTAAAACTATGAGGGAACCTAAAAATAATGGCATAATCCAAAAAAAAAAAGCCTAAGATTAAAGAGCAATAAAAGGCACATTATATATATATGTAATACATGGCACATAATAAATCCCATTCAGCACATCACAAAATTTTTGTACTTGTGGTTTTTTCCTGCAGTTATTTATTTAAACATACAGATATATATTTATCTCAGATATGAAGATAAATAACTGCAAAGTGCCAGAACTATGGCAGCAGATTAGAAAATCCTGTGTTACTCAGCACAGCCAGCATATCAGGACTGCAGTCTTCATCCACCTTCTTAATTTCCTACCACAGCTGGGCTTCAAGCTTTATTTTTCTGATGTTGACGTTCATCCAGTAGGAATATTCAGAAGTCAGCAAATTACCTTACAATTGCTTTCAACTACTGGAAACGAATTGCTGAAGATCATGCAAAAAAAAAGGTTTAAAATCATGGGTTTTTTCGACCCTCAGACATTAAAAATGCCCGTGGTCCCTCAGGAACCTGTTTGCCTCTAGAGCTGAGACAAAAACTTTACCTTTGGTGAACTTTTGGTGAACCTTCTTAGATGATTTGTGTGCTTCTCAGACTGGTGGTAGTGGTAGGTTCTTTCCTGTAAGTGTCTGTTACCATATTCAGCTGAACCTACAAAATCCTGTTTCCTGACAGAGTGTAGCAGTCAAATAGAACGCCTGAGTAGGTGCTGAGCTTTATTCAACATATTCACAAGTTTATTACTTTGCTTCAAACTTCATGGCTTCGTTCTGTGCAGAACAGGCAGCTGGATTTGCCTTTGGGAAAAAAAAAAAAGGAATACATCCCTCTGGAATAATGCAGAGTATTTGGCAAACAGACAAACACCAAGGTATTCCCTAATCTCAAAAAAGTAACCTTTGAGATTTTATGTGACATTCTGTGTGTTTCTATAAGTGCTAATATTTGTGTGTTTACAAGCTGCAAGTTAGGAAAGCTGAAAATAAAATTTTCTGAATGTCATTCCTTTCCAAAGGAGTTCAGGAACTTTCTGGGACGTGTGAGGTCAGGCAAACACCTGAAGTTTCTGGCCAGGGAAGCTGAGGTAGAAACTCAGAGGATGGTTCCTGAGGTCACAGCGTGGGATGAGATCTGAGGCAAAGCAGCATTTTCTGGTAGTCTTGAGCCTTTTCAGCATTTATTTTTAACAAGACAGAAGTTCATGGCCTTCAGGGTGAAGCAGGGGATACTCACCTTATCTGAGTGCTAGCCACGTGCTACCTCGTTTTCTGCCTTTAGTGACCACTCACAGCGTTCCTCAGGGAATTTACATATTTATAAATACATTAATTAAGAAATTATTATTATGACTAAAATATATATCTTTATGAAAATTGTCCAGGTGCATGGAAACTCTACCAGCTGTCTATGCTTCAGCAGATGCAGGCCATGCCTGCAGTACCCAGGTTTGCGTTATATAAAACTGGAATGTGACTTGTTCAAAGAGATGATTTTTTTTTTTTTTGGTGATATCACCATTTCAGCTCACTAAAATGAAAGATTTTCCGCTCATAAGTACAGTGCAAGTATTTTCCATGAAAACTTATAGAATAAAATAAGTGAATCCTTTGGAAAATAATAAATTTAGACTCTGGTTTTCAGCATGTTTGTAAAGCACTTGGTAAATTTTTAAGAAAAACTCAGGAACAAGTTTTCTACTTCCCACTTGAAAAAGAGAGTTTTCTTACTGGATTTTTTTATTTTCTATGGAAGCATGTGCTCACAATTTCTTTTCCCCAAATACCTGCTGGTTCTAAGATCTAAGTCCTTGTGGTTTCCAAAATGCACTCTTAATTAATAAACTGCTCTTCTGCATTATCCCGGATGTTGCTCTCTTTCCATCTGGCTGAACATAACCCAGAATTAACAAAACTAAATTTTGATATGAGCAATTCCCTTTTCAACTCCTTCCCTCATCCAACCAGTTCATAAGTGACAGTTCCAGAGGGAGAGTTTCTAATGTGACCAAATCTTAAAAACTTGTGATGGTCAGCATGTTCTGATGGTTTTTGCAAAAGCAACTTTAGGAACACCTGAATTTAAACTTAAGGAAGACCAGGTTTTATTATTGCTTGTTAAGACGAGAAGCTTCTACCCAGAAGAATCAGGAGAAAAGCAGAAAAGGTTGGAGGCAAGTGGCTTGAGTAAACAGAGAAACATTTAGAAAATGTTCTTTATCCTGCTTTAGCTGATGGACTTTGAAATTCCTCTCCGATCACCACATTAAACCAGATGGATGGAGAAGCAGTGGTATAAACAGAGCTCATTCTGCAGTAATATTTTAAAATGTTATTCGCTATATATATCTCCGTCCTTGAAAGTAACTCCCAATTTATGGGAAGTCAAAACACTTCCTAAGGAATCTCAGAGAAGCTGTAAAAGAAATTGCATCCCTGTGACAGGAGGTTGACACATGGTGATAAACACATCAAGACAATCGACAATAAACATGTCGAAACAAAGTTGTGTTTTGAAATTCACCAAAAAAAAAATGTATATAAAGAAGCCATTAGGGTTTTAAAAATTAGGAGGTGTAGAGCAGCTTTCTGAAGCTGAAGTGTTACCTTTAAACGGCAAAATACACTTCCAGGTATTTTTATGAGGTTTATTTCAGGTGAACATAAATATATACAGAATCACAGTACTAGGAAATAGAAAGCTCTCAATTTAGTTATAGTTATGAATTTAACTTCATCCCTTACAAGTTTTGTCATTATTTCCTCAAAGCAGTTTTACCACACAGAAAATAAGGAAATGGCCACCAAATTACTTTTTTCCAAAATAAAAAAAAGGGGTCAAAGAGGTTTAGGATCTCATGAGTTCATGGAAAGTCAACAGATTAAAGCCCTTGGAGGATAAAGTGAAAAAAATTTGTCCCTTCAGAAATATTTGAATAATTCCTAGTTTTACTCTCCATCTAGTTCCTTTCCTGGGTTTGGAGAAATGTTTTTGTTTTCTTTCCTTTTACCTGTTTCATTTTTTGTTCTGTTTCAGGTTTTTTTCTGTGTTTCAGCTGACATAAAGCTGCAGGCTACTTGTTTGTTTAATCCCCTCTCTTTTTATATTCTTTTTTTTTCACAGGGAGAAATGATAAAACCATAGAAAGCTCCATTGCTGTTCTTGCAGTCTTACTGCTGCTAATGGGAGCCTTACACTCAATTACCATCATCTTCACAGAAAGTTTAATTAACCAACATAATGTGGAAAAAAAATGTATTCAACAGCTAGATTGAGTGGAATCATAGTATTAAGCACAGTGAGATATCTCCATATTGCCCTAGAATGAACTGCATCCCAAATAATGAGAGGGGGGGAAAATGATGCTTGAAACAACCTTGCACCAGAAATAAATACTGCATTATTATTCCTGTCATTGGAAATAACTATGATAATGCATTCACTATTGATCCTTCTCAGTAGGACTCCAGCTCTGACTCGTTGCTCATCCTAAATGTCTCAGTGAGCTGCAAGAGCTGTCAGTGCCTGCCCATTTAGTCCTGCAGAATTTTGTGTACTCCACCTGCTGCACAGCACTGGCTGCCTGTGGTCTGCCTTCACACGGGCTAGCAGGGAAGCAACCCTAAAAAACAATATTTTCAAGTACACATCAATAAGCTTTGAATTCCAGAAAAGAAAAAAAATTTACAAATTAAAATAAAAGGAAGAAAATTTTAAAAAAAATTGGAGAAATATATTTAGAAAATCATTTTGAAAGATAAGCAAAAGCAGTAATTGCAATATCTAGGATTCAAAGCAGATTTTTTATGATTTCTGAATTATTTTTCATTTGCCTGGTTTAAGTCATGTGGCCATGCTGGTCTTCCAGCTTCTTGGTTGTTTCTGTAGCAGTTTCATCAGAAATGTGATAGGTATTTTTTCTAGGGGGGGGAAAGGGGGGCTGGGTGTCAAAATTTAGTTTTCACAACATAGCAATCTGATTTTTTTTTCTTTTTTGTTCCTTTTTTCCCAATCTTTTTCACAGATAATTCACCAATTCTTTTGCCATTCCTAACAGACTCGTATTTTAGCTTTCATAATTTACAAGTATTATAAATTTAAAAACTAATACATATCTCTAGTAACTATATGCATAATACTTGTAACCACTACTAGGATATAGCAGTACCTCAATATATTAAGAATAGAGAAAATAAGCCTGAATACACACAAAAGAAGTCTTATAACTTATTTTTATTTTAAAATGTATATATAGAATAAAAATATGACCTTGTGGAAACAGTCTTTAAGGTTTTTGGGTTTTTTTTAATTGGATTATAAATTAGCAGCACTTTTGAGTGTATAAAAAATATGTGCTGTCAGAGCTGCAGTGATTGACTGATTGACTAAAATTTCCATTAAGAAAATGAGAGTACACCACAGCCCTGCATTCCATGACTGCTTTAATGGTGTTTGGAAAGAGTGATGGGAACAGGTCCCACAGGCCCTTAATAAACAGAAACCCAAATGCAT
>VWZW01007724.1:88133-104759 GCA_013397115.1 Edolisoma coerulescens | reverse complement strand
AGGAAGGAATAGTATTGGTGAAGGTGGTTGACACGGAGGCCACAGGTCAGGACTGGGCCAAGGAGCTGGGCCAGCAGCAAAGTCAATGGGATGGTTGGGATGTCCCAGGAATCCCCATCTGGATGCCAGAGAGCAGCAGCAGTGGATGTCATAAAAACCCAGAACTGATGTAGGCCAGAAACAAACACTGACCAAAAAAAAAAATTAAAAAACAAAATTCTGTTTCAAAAACTTTTTTATATTTCTTCAGTCTAGTACTTAACCTTTTCATGGTTTCTAGGACCTGTGGTACAGCTTCAGGACCCAGAAAGGGCTGGATAATAACTCACCAGTAGCACTAAACAAGGGAAATTAAAAAAAAAAAAAAAAAAAAGAGTGGGAAACTGTAAACTTCCGATAAAATATTCTGTAGGGAAAAAAAATATACCCCAGTTTTTTGAACATTGAAAATAATTTTTTAATTAAAAGACTTCCCAGGCAGTGGAATTACTTAGGCAATTCATTAATTTCTTCTCTGTATCAGATTCAAGAGCTAATTCTCAAAAAAGTCACCTTTACATATTATGTACCTAAATGCCAGTGTTGTTAAAAATAGGAATGACGTTCAAAAAACCAGACAAAATCTGGTTAATTACAGAAAAAAAAAAATCTTAGGAGTTGATAAGTTTCCCTGGATAGGGAATTTGTTCACTTCTTTTAAGACTAATTTCAATTTGACTTAATAGAATTGTAGACAAGGTAGTCTCAGGTAATTTGCATTCTATCTTCTAACAAAGAAAAGTTAAGTATAAGCCTTAAAGTGGGATAATTTCTCTGCTGAACTGCAGATAAGGCTGAAAAAATGAAGTAAGAGCAGCACAGGTGAAAGCACACTGCACACAGAAATAAATTAACTAACATATCTAATTAATGTAGTGTACTAATTGAAAATTGAACTTCTGATACTGTGAATTTTAACCTGCCTTGTTTCTCAGTACATTATTAATCCAAGATAACATTAAATTTTCTCTGCAAAGATTTTTTTTACATAAAGCTAACAAAGTTAAGCCCAAAATTCTGCATTGTATAATGGTAAAATTAAAACTTAAGATGCAATAATAATCTCAGTGAAGGTGTGGGTGCTTACATTTTGTGCCTTTAATGTTAAACTCAAATAATCCTACCCACATAATACACCAGCCTTTGACACAACAAAGGAATATGACATTACTGAATTAATAATCACATTAATTGATATGTACAGCTGTGGGAGCACTGATATTGAATTAATTTAGCACAGATTAATGTAGACATGGCAATCTGAGTATTTACACATCATTAAAGCTTGGTGCCTTAAAGACTCAAGGGCATTTTGTCCCTAAAAACTCTTTGGTTTACTGTAGCATGTTTTCAGTAGCATTTGTCATCAAAGTTGGACAAGTGTTGGCACTTCGGTAACAATTTCAGGTGTTCAAATCTCAAGGAAAACAAAACAAAAAAAAAACCCTTAAGGAATCTTGGAAGTGATCCTAAACCTCTGAATCTGAAATTCAATGAAATGGCAAATTAAGGGGTCTTCAAATGCAGAAATTATACCATTATTTTCATCCTTAAATGATCCCACAAGCTGTATAGACACAGGCATGTCTAATAAAAATAGAAATTTAATGTAATATCTTTCTATGTTTTTTACAGGAGAGTGCAATAACACCAGTAAACACAAGTATTTAAAATCCGTGGTTTTACATAAACAGCTTTAATTGTTTTACTATCATGATTAAGGTTTGTTCTGCCTTGTAGAGATTTAAGTGTTGCTATAATTTCTTTTATATATATATTAAAAAAAACCCCAAACCCGATCCACTTAAAAAAACCCCATCCTGGTAATACAACAAATCTAATCAAAGAACACTGCAATAAATCACTAAAAACTTTTGTCCAATACAATCCACTAATCGATTAACATTCCAACTGCCTCCTGCCGTTACCCTGACATTACTTAGGCCTCATTTGTAATTTAAATTATGCAAGACCTTCATGTTTCACTGATATCACACTGGTATCACTGATAACTGTAAACTTAAAATCTGTTGATTTTGGTAGAGCTATTGTGGATTACAGGAGTCATTTACGACTGGGGATAGCAGGGCTTCTTTTAAAAATCAACCTTTAAAGCCAGACCCTTTTATCCATTTATTTATTAAGGGTTGCAACAACTCAGATTGGGAATGATTTTCTTTTAACCATTTAAATTAAGTCATTTAGTCTTTCATAGTTCAGATCTTTCTATGCCATTAGAGGGCAAAAAGGGCATTGCCAGGGACAATGGAATTCAGAGATGTCTGATGCCCTATGCAGCACAATTAACTCGTTTACAAAAGACATCTTATTTGTAGATAGCTAAAGCTGGGTGGAATTAATCCCTACCTTTGCCATGCCTTTGATCTAGAAATCACTCACCTGCTTCTGAGAAATTCTGTAAGAACAGTGAACCACCAGGGATTTCAAAGAGTTCGCCTTGAGCATGAAAGTTGGAAACCATGGAATTATTATAGTATTTTCAGCTATTATTTGACAATTTACCCCCTTTCTAAAATGAAGCAGTAGCAACTCTTTTAGAATTCTTCACCCTAAATAAACAGCTTGCCAGGTTTCCATCCACCTGCCCCAGTTGTCTCCCTTTAAGTAGCGCTGCCTCCGTCTCCTGAGTCATCTCCAGATCGATTCTCTGCAGTTTCATAACCCTGTTTTACTTTCAAAAAAAGTCCAACAAATTTGGCTATGAGCTTCCATCAAAGCATGAACAGGAACAGAATGGATTTTGAGTGTTAGAGAACTGGGGAATTTTATTTTTTCCATCTTTTTAGGTGTTTCACACAAGCATAGACGAAATGACATTGGAATCCAATGGAGCACAACCTAGCTGTATTCACAACTGCAAACTCTATCCTAAAAATTTCTGCTTGAATAAAGCTTTTCAATTTTTTTTTTCAAAGCAAAGAGAAAGATAAAATAAGAATCCATTATTTAACACCAGAAGACCAACAACCTCCCCCCTCCTCACAGTAGCAGAGAAATTTTGTGATGCTGCTGCCTGCTGAGGGCTTTTTGATGTTGAGATTCAGGGATGCTAAGATCTGTTTGTTTCTTGAGACATATTTAAACTGCATAAACAATTTAGATTTTGGAAAAAAAAAAAAAGGCTGAGAATTTCAAAAGTACTGATATCTTAAGTAAAAACCTGTGTCTGATCTGGTTAAATACTGGAGATTTTCTGTGCTTCTCTGGATTACTCAGAACTTCTCATTCTTGACCTCCTGATCTTTTCCTCCCATGCAGCAGCCAACGTCCCCCTCCTACATTCTGTCACCAGCCCTTTCCTCCTACACAAATCTGTTTAATGTAATGGGTCAAAATTCTTCTAATAACTCTCTTATCAGACTTTTCACTTCTTTCTGTGGGCTCAGAACCTCCAACACAGTACGTTCCTCTTATCCTTTTTTTTTTCCCCTCTAAGGATTCAGTTAATGTCTTTTTATACTTCTGGGCATCATTTGGCTCTATCTAATCTGTATCAGCTGCACTGCAGATAGCTTGAGGCTAAATTCATTGCCCAGCCATATTTCTGATTTGCAGGTACATAACTGGACTGAACACAGGATAATATCACTCTGAGAAAAAAATATCCACATTTTTTTGGTACAGAGTGGGACACCGAGGCAGTTACATTCAATATGCATGTGCTTCCATGGTCGTTTTTCACCAGTTTGGTTTTTTTTTTTCACCATTTTGTGTTCCTGCCCAGTGCCATCTGCACCAAGAATTTTACACATCTTTTAATGTCACACCAGACACCCGGGAAAATACTTACAGGGTGACCAGTTCTAAAAGAAAAGGAGCTTGGTTTACTTTATATCTAAGGCAGTGAAGGTTCCTTCATGCAGAATTTTGTGCATAAACGTTAACATTTTATTCAGATTTAAATACTAAGCGTGCTACTATTCTACCCAAACATGCAATGACTAATTTACAATATATATTCACTGTATGCTGAAAAAGACTGCCAGGAAAATCATTGAAAGAGATGGACTCAGTCTGAATTCATGGGTTGGTCCAGAAGCATTTTATGCTACTTATACACAATGACAGCTGAGCAGACTTTTCCTTGAGATAATAGAAAATAAGGACAAAACAATATCTAACAAAGTATGATGATAAAATACAGGTTTTTTTTCAAGGACAGGATATTCCAGTTTCACTCTTGATAACACCATAGCTCTTTTCACAACTCCCTTGCTGCCCTCACAAGGACAAACCCAAAGAAAACACAACTTTTTGCTTAAGCATACAAATTTAAAAATCCACATGTAAAGCATCCGTGTCCGTGTTGCTTCTCAAGTTCAATTTCAGCAACTGGTTTACTAAACCTTGCAGTGTTCCTTTACTCATGAAAGCAGAAGCTGTTGGCACACAGAATGTTTTACACAAAAAGTAGATTTGTTGAGCTATGATAAAGGAGAGTATCTGAAATGTCCTGGGGATGAGGTTATTATTAATGACAGCAGTTCTGCACTTGGGTATAGAAGGTGTAAGCAAAGCAGGTGGTTGTAATGGGTAATAGATGTCAGAAATAAGTTTTTTACAGTGAGAGTGGCACAGGTTGCCCAGAGAAGCTGTGGCTGCCCCACCTCTGGAATTATCCAAGGCCAGGTTGGATGGGGCTTGGAGCAACCTGGGATAGTGGAAAGTTTCAAGAAGGTTGGACTAGATGACCTTCAAACTTTAAACTATTCTATGATTCTATGACATTTATCTGAACTGTGATTATATTCCATATAAATAACCATTTAGTGAGATCTCCAAATAAGCAAAAGACCAGAAAACTGTCCAAAATGAGGCAGGAAAAGCTTTATCTCTTGAGATTTACTTTTTCCACGGGGGAGAAAAAAATAAGTTCCTATTGAAGACAAATTTTATCTGTTTGCCTTTCTATCCTCTTTAAAATTCCTTTTAAGCATTTTGGATCTTGTCCTAGTATTTATTGTTTCACAGAGAAATTGATTCTCAGCCACCAAGCTGAGCAAGGTACATAAAAAATGTGATTTCTCTTGCATAAGCTATGGATTACTCTTACCAATTTAGCACTCTAAAAGCTAATAAAATAATAAATTACAGCCCCTCATATCACCTCACAGCTGGCAGAGTGACAACCATCTAAGGAAGGCCGTCTGTGCAAATGTTCCCAGGCAAAAAAACTTTATCTGTGTTGCTCTGCCTCACTTTTTTTCATTTAGTTCTGTACAGGATCTATGGTTATTACCTTGATGCATTTTTATTGATCTGCTGAAGTTTCTGTCCCAGCCAGTTACGAGACATTAACTTTTTGACTTTCTCTTTCTTTCCCGCCCCCCCAAATGGGATTCAGGGAATGTAAGTCCTGGATCACTGCAGCTCATTTCGGTTTGTTTGTATCCTCATGGCTCTTCAACTGCTTTTCAATGTAGAATATGGTGTTTCAGTTCATAATATTTCCGAGCAGAAGCCTTAGAGACCTTTGTGTAGACAATTTAGTGTAAATCTATCTGGAACTGGTCTGTATTCCAAATATTTTTTACAAATACTTTGGTTTTTTTTAAAATTGAATTTGTTGTTGTTGTTAAAAGAGCTAAAAAAGGGGAAAAATCCAACAACAAATGCTAAAATTTTCTTCAAACAAACAGTCTTACTTGATATTTTATCAAAATATTTTCTACTTTACTTCAAAGGTAGACATGGAGAGGTATTTAGTAGATATTTCATCTTAACTCTCTGTTATTCAGTGGAATGGAACAAGATAGTTCTGCCATGGAAGAGGAATACAATGGCAGTTTTAAATGCAAAAGTCAAAATTCTGTTAAAATCATCACATAAATAAAAGGCCAGGACAGGACAAAAATTATCTCTTTTAATGCTGCTCAAGTGGTACTCTTAGAATTTGGTGAATTGTATATCCTGTTTGGGGGGATTTTAGTTTAGTTTTGGGTTGTTTTTTTTTAAAAAAACCAACAAAACAAGGGGTTCCCATCTGGTCATCAAAAGAAGTACATTTTTAGTGGGCTAACAGTGTGAGGGGAGCTATAATAAATTTTAAACGTTTCTTCCCCTTAAATGTCATGGTGGAGCTTAGAGCACTCATGTTCCACAAACAGAATGGGAAAAAGTGTAAATAGCAAAGGATTTTAGCTTGACCTTCAGACTTAAAATTATGAGTTTAAAAACAGAAAGAAAAATGGAGAGAAAATGAAAATGCCGAAAATAAAGTGTGATTTACCACCTCAGAATTCAAAAAAAAACCCAACAAAAAACCAAACAAGGCAACAAGATATTATATTTCATTACTACACACAGTTATTTAAACTCTTTTTTGTTAAATTTAAACATCCCCTTTATCTTGTACTCCTGTTTTTCATACCAAAAATAACTCTCTTTCAGCTATCAGTGAAATACATATAAAATCCATTCTGGAAATAGAGATAAAATCCATGAATGCATATTTAACCTACTAAATCAATTTTTTGCCTCTGTTACCTAATTCTATTCCTGTCTTTTCAGCTAATTAAAGAGTAATTTAGAACTATTCTTCATGGTATTTGTACCAGAGAAGTTTAGAGAAATAAAAGTTGTCCTAGTTGTCCTATTATTTTTCTTTAAATAATAAAGAATGAAAATGTTGCATTTTATTAAAAACTTCACAGATCAACTCAGTTGTCCACTTTCCTCCACAATAAATCAAGTTTGTGAACACAAAACAAAAAAGGATTGAGGGTGATATTTATGAACCCCATTCCTTGCTTACAAAGTGAAGTCTAAATTAAAAGCTTGATATATGTCTAATTTTCCATAAAAGAGTTCACGCAAAACTGAATTCTTTTTTTTTTTAATTATTATTATTAATTGTGGTTAAATCATATTTCCAGGAAGAAAAGTCTGTAAGTGTTCCTCTAAACTGTCCACTGGACTAGATGAATATTATACTCTAACTACAAATTAAAATTGTTTACATTATCATCTTACATTGATTTGCAGCACCATCTACCCAGATATTCAACCTTATTTAGTGTGTCATCTAATCCATCATAAAAAATTTTTTTAAAAAAGAAAGAAAAGGAAGTTCATGTCTTTTTGGCAATTCTTCCCATTAACTTCTGTGGAAAATTCATCTCAAAACAGCTTGACCAGAAAAGAAAAAAATCACATAGATCAATGCAAGATTAAATATATGGATTTTTTTTTTTTTCAATTTTAACAAACACTGTCTTGAAAGGTGAGACACATGAAATCTTTCTAATTGATCTTTTTTTTTTTTTCCCCTGTATCACAGTGAAAATAATCCCTTGGACTTTGAAACACACCTCGCAATTATGGGTTTCTAAAATAATTATGTCGTTTACTGCTATTGCAAAACATTTGCCTTGAAAGCTGATTATGCCACAGAAATAGATATCCAGGGAAGACTGTGGAGGGGAAGAAGGAACTCAGCTCAGATCCTTTCTGGTATTAGTCTGTTCAGTGAATTAATGGAAAAGCTGATGCTAATGGTACACTATAAATTAGTACATCTGCAATAAAAGAACTTATTTTCCATTTTAATCGCTTGGGAGCTGTTCTGCAAATGTATTTCCCTCTCAGGTGCTGGCGAGTTCAATGATGTGCACAGCAGGGCTCATGCTCCAGTAAACTGGTGAAAGATGTTAAATGCAAGAACAGCATTAAAGTTATGTCTGGTGGCAGTATAAATGAAAGTCTCTCAGTGTTCCCCTGGAACCTGCTCAGGAGTTCGTAACTCATCTGTGAAATGGGCACTCAATTAAAAAGACTACTGCACAAGTCTGCAGAAAAAAAGAAAAAAAAATTTTCTCAAGTTCATTGGAACTACCTTAAATAGACTTTGATTTTTGGGCTTGTCAGGGGACATGAAATGTGATTCTGGAAGATAAAACTGTTGATCTGGTGTATCTGTAGGAAATACAACATATTCAGACCCCAACCCTTGCTTTTTTGGTAAATTGTGTGTTATCATGTTTATGTCTCTCTACCAGAAATGTGCATTACCACTAATCTCTAACCATTGCAAACTCCCCAGCTTTCACCCCAAAAGGAAAGAAATCTGGCACAATTTACGCTACGTTGCAACTTTCGCTGAGGAAATGAAATTAAATATAAAAATCTTAATATGACTTAATTCAGAGTCTTCTGAAGTCTTGATAATTATTTATAGTGACATCTATGCATTAGCTTTTTGAGAGCAGGAATGTGTGGTTGCCAATGCCTGATTCTCTTCATATTGCCTAGGAAATAGGAGAGAAATTCAGCTTGATGTCAACAGAGTTTCACATTGGTGTCAAAAACATTTGAGCTGAGAGAAAACGTCTTATGGTGATGTCATTAAGAGCTTTCTTAGCATCCATTCTCCCACTGTGGCTGTGGATAGAAACTTGGTGTGTGCAAATTTCAGGCCAGAATTTGAGAATTCTGTATATATAAAACCGAAAAAAAAACCAAAACCAAAACCAAAACCAAACCAAACCAAAACCAAAAAACCCAAACCAAACCAAACCAAAACAACAAAAAAAACCCCACCAAAAAAGAAACCCCAAAAACCCCAAATCCACCAAAAAAACCTACAAAAAANCAAACCCCCCAAAAAACCCTACAAAAAACCCGCCACAAACACCCCCCCCAAAAAACCTAAAAAAACCCCAAAACAACCAAAAAAACCCACCAAAAAAACCCAAAACCACCAAAAAAAACCCCTACAAAAAAAACCACCACCAAAACAAAAACCCCCAAAAAACCCCCAAGAAACAAAACAAAACAAAAAATACCCCCAGAAAAACGAACCAAAAAACCCCCCAAAACCCAAAAAACCCAACAAAAACTGAAAAAAACCATGCATGTAAATACAAGACTCCTTCAGGCAAAGCAAGTTGATGAAAACTTTTCTCATTTCCAGCCCAGGTGGGAACTTGGAAAACATGTATTTTCCAGGGCCAAAGGTATTTTGACCGTCTCATGAGAACAACCATTAGTTGTTAGAACAGGTTGTGCTGGAAAATAACTGTTCCTGTCCCCATTCCGTGCATAATGACAAATATCATGTGAGTATCAGACCATGCCATTCTGCTCTTGAATACAACTCTTGACACATTGAAATTGGATGGCAAAAGGGATGTTTTGATACACAAAGTTAATTTCTGTTTGCAATGTGCCTCGTCTGCCAGCATAATGTCCCTTGGTTGCATCACATCCCTTGGTTTCAAAACAATATCGATATCAAAATTCTGTCAGTTTAATTATTGACCATTCCTGCTTAGTAGTTAAATTTTACTTGGTTCAGTGACTCCAGGTATCAGTAAAGGAATTACTCAGCTGCTTTTAAATGTCAGTTGTACTTTTGTATAAATACATACTCTATTTTCTTGTCCTTAATGAGAAAATATATTTATTTTGCATAATTGGAGAAAATAACAGTCGTAACTTCATGAAACTAGGGTTTGCTTTTTTCCTACTCATTGCTTAAAGCCACAAGAAAGTATGAAATTAAATTGCCATTTCATGCCATGTAAAAGCCACTGAGAGTCTTCAGGAGCTGATAAAGAAGAAAAGTTAAGCTGTTGTGGGTTTCCTGTCCCTGCCCTGAGCTCCCATGATCAGGAAGACATCTGCGAGCTCAAACTAAAGAGCTCCTTGTGCAGAACGGTGCAATTAGCTGTTGTTTGCAAAAGTTATCCATACATTAAGATGAATTGGCAGGATGGGACAATCCACATAAAACTCATCCACGGGAGCGTGTTAGAAGTCATCTCCTGCAGCTAAACTTGAGAGGAATCTCTTTTTTTCTCTAAAAAAAATCACATAAGAATTTGGGGTTCTTCTACTAATTTCAGCGAGTCTTGGCCTGCAATACCAATTTTTTCCTATATTAATGGTCAGTGCTGTTGGTGCAGAGCTTTGCAACACGTGGAAACATCCCAGGTGCTGTTTATTAAATTGTTGTGTTGTGCGAAGTCATTTGTAAAATCAATTATTTGCACACTCTACTAATTCTCATAGGTTACCCTGGGAATTTTAAATTTAAAATGAATCCCCAAGCCCCACCTGATTTAAAGATTTCATCCACATGATGGTTTTCTTTCAGAAGATTATGCTTAGCAATGGAGTAAGTGAATATTTAGTACTTCTATTACTATTTAAAGAGGGAAATGTGATCTTTATGTGAAGTAAGAGGGTTCTTTACTACCAACACACTTTATTTTTTTGCTACATATATATTTATATATATATTCTATAATTCTGAAACAGCACATTAAGCATTGTTTAATTTGATTTGCTTTTTCCCGGATGATTGCCTATATTTTAAAGTTTGTCATCAGTAGGGGTAAAGACTGCTTAAAATAAATCAATTAATTATGTTTTGCCCAAAAGATAGGCTCTCAAAGATCTGATAACTCAAACCAGTTCATGTAGATTTCTTCAGATTTTCAGTCGTACATCCTCCATGTATAATTATTTTATCAAATTTTGAAATGCTTGACATTTTTATCTACATGAATAGATTCTTTTAAAAAGATAAGTATGTCCTCTTTTAAATGCAGTCCTGGAATAAGTCAAGCTGAGGGGGCAAAATTTTATTTTGTATTCCTATTATAGGTGTTTTTTCTCTCCTATGTTAACCAGAAATGTTTTCAGAAGGGATGTGACAGAGTTCAGCAACAGCACTATTTCAAGCATATTCACTACTGCTAAAAGATCACTGTTATGGTGAAAAAATAAAACCCAGCCTGTTTTTAAGTCTAAATCTGAGTGGAAATGGCACATAATAATGACATACACAAGAGGCTTCCAAATGAAAGAGCCACAAAGACCCTTTCAGCAATGCAATTGTAGCAGGGGAACTCAAAAAATGCAACAACAAAAACATGCAGTAAGGTTTTTGAAATAACCCAGAGCATCCATTTTTATTGTAATTTCTTAAATCAAGTTATGCTACTTTTCTAGGGGCAAAGATGAAATGGAGGTTTTACACCAGGAAGCATTTGTTCTTAAAAAAATGAATAATTGAACAAATGACGTGAGGTGATCCCAAAGCAATTCTCTCTGTGAAACTCGTCCGTGCTTTACCTCTCCTTTGGAAGCCCATGAGTCCTGTTAAGGGCACTCCTCAGAGTACAGCCCATCACCCCTGCTCTGCTCTTTTGTGGTTTTATTACTCTCCATCCGAAATACTTGGCCTTTACATCCTCATTTTGAGGAGATGGGGGGAAGACTAATCTCAAGGTTCTTGGCCTGGGTAGGATGCCTTCACTTGGGCGTCTTGTTCTAGAGGGGAGCAAAGTTCAGCTCATTTTAGCTCACAGAACCAGACCTAAACTCGTTGCACCAGGAGAAATTAATGCATCAGTGAGCCAGACTCATATTTCAGATCCTCTGATCTGCATTTATGCGATTTCGTTTATGGCAACTATGGCATTTATGGCAATCTCACCGACACAGTGATGCTTCTGCTTTGTGAACAACTCCAATGACAGAACTATTTGGACAAAAATTTTGAACTATTTTGAACAAAACACCTATTTTATGTTTTGGGTTTTTTTATTTCAAGCCACTACCTGAACATTTCCAGCTTCTTCAAACACACGTTCCAAGATAATTAGGCAAGTGAAATGTTGTGTAAATTACAAAATGAAGAAAATCTCCCTTTATGTGTGATTTTCTTACCCATGCAAACAAAAACCTTGCATCACCACAGAGAGAGCTGCCTAACCCTAGCAACCCCATTTCCTTACACTGAATTCTCACTGATTTTCTATCTACCCTTGGGGTTTTTAAATTATCCTGACTGATCTGAAAAGCACACAAAAACAAAGCCCCAAACCAACCAAAAACTTAATTTTGTGCACCTGCAAGAGATAGTTTTCTCAAAATCATCAATGAAAATGACTAGATATCGTTAATGCATTTGTGCTTTAAAGTGAAAAGTCAAAATAACAGTTAAACTGAAAACCACTTTGTTTCATTTTTACTCGAAGTGTAAACTTCCATCTTGAAAGTGTCATTAAATGTCAGATTCTCAAACGTGCTGTGACTCAACCACATGCTTTTCTGCTAATATGGGGCAATTCAGAGGACTTTAAAACAGGAACCATGAAGCTTTTCAAACCGAGTTCTCTGCAGGAAGCTCAGTCCTCACCATGTTTCATTTTAAAGCAAAAAGCCATTTCATCAGCTCAGTAGTGTTACTCTGCTTTGGCTCAACTGTTTGTGCCTTGGTGCCTCATTTTGATTAACACTGAGCATGTGCAGCCGACATTTCAACCTGAAATTCTGCAAGAAAATATAATTAATTCGTTTATTTATTCAAGACATTTATTTGCTATGATTTAAAAACTTAGATACTGACTGTTGTGGAATTATTCTGGACAATTGTTCTGAAGTTTCTGCAGCATTCCCAAAGAGCATCACCAGCTTCCAGTCAGTGGGACCTCTCCGAATTGCCCAGACAAAAAATGTCAATTCTGACAACAAAGATTTTTAACTTTTAAGTACAATTGTGGTTTTCTGCATTCCATTGAAATAATAATTCTGACACCCTCAATGCTTAAGGTGAGTGTTAAAAGAGAACCTAAATTGCAACATATATATATATATATATATATATATATATAAAAATAATTTCCAGATTATATATGGAACATCCTTCATTATTTTAACAGGAATACTCTGTTCACAAATCTCTTAAATACATATAACAAAAAAAGAAGATGGAAGCAGGCTGAAGTCAGAAATTTTTATGCAAAACAGGTAACAGATGTGTAACCATTTATAGTTAAACACATTAGGAAACTGCTTTGACACGTCTATTATGTTCATATTGCAGCATTGGGATTTTTGATAGGATGCATGCAAAATGTCATCAAATCACTGCCAGAAAATTTCCATCCTCACTATTAACTTAATAAAGGTGTTAAATTCTTCTTATTTAGCCTGTATCCCCCTGTGGCCCTCATCAATGAGGTGATGGGGAGTGTAAATTTGCATGGAATCAACTTTGCCACCTGAAGGAGCTACAGTGAAGGAGGTGCATAAATTAGCACACACCCAAGGTGATATATTTACAGAGCCCACTCCAGCATTCTTGGTCCAATCTACAAGCATTTGAAAAAAAATACCCACCTAACCCAACAACCAAAACAAATTAAAAAAAAAAAACCACCTCAAAGAACATAAGAAATCCCAATTTGTTAAACTGTCTCTATTATTTCTAGTGCTGGATTGAGCACAGTAGAGTTTGGGTATTTCTTGTTATATTCACCTGTCAGTTTTACCTGCTCTTTTCATCCCCAAACTTAGGGGGAAAAAGTACTTTCTTACTAATACAAGCATTCAAAACCTGTTAATTAACAGTATTCTTTTAGAAGACAGGGAATATATTGTAATCCCAAGAGAAACGTGGAACAAAATCAAACATCCAAATAAAGTAAAAACCCCTCAGACTCTGGCCCTTAGAACTACAAGTATCTCTGGTATCTTTTCTATCTGCCAGGAAGAGCATACTTAAATTGTTACTTAAATAAAAATGTTATGAGTACAGTGCTTTTAAAGTATTGTTTCTATTGTCTTTCCTGTTGTTCTTGTGTCTGAACACAACTTTTTAGGAAGGGTTTTAATCAGAACTTCCAATCTTGTGATTGTATCATTAAGTTAATATAAACCAGGGAAAATTACCATCTTCTGGAGAAAAAAAAAAAAAAAAAAGGACCAAAATGACCAAAACAACCAAACCCAGAAAAAAAAGCCAGCCTTTAAAACATCAGAGACTATTTTCTTTGTTACAAAGTACAGCACACAACACAATAATAGAAACACTGCTTCTTTATTGCTTTGAGATGAGACAGTGGCTTCAGAGAGCTCTTAAAGGTTATATTGAAAGATTCGAGGCAAATAATAAGAAAACCACCCAAACATACTCTTCCTCACAGCTTTATTTACAAATGCCATTTCCAGGGTTTTCTGTGTAAAACCTCTCCTGGAGTTCACTCCTAGAGCTGTTACAGCTTTGGCAAAAATAAGCACTTCTGACAGCATCATTTCACTCCTTTCTGTGCCCCTTTTCCCAAGTACATCTATTTTTGACATCCACCTTTGGCTGGTGGAGCCTTTTGTGAAAGGTTTAAGAGTCTTCTGTTTTCAAAATTCCCTGTGTAAAATGGTAACACCCAATTAAGTGGATATCCATGTGCATTTATTCATGCCAGTACAAGTAAATTGCTCCATTTTTTCCCCTTTAAGATCTCAGTTTTCGTCAGCTCTCTACATGTCATGGTTTTACCAGGGAGCAACTGAGCACCACACAGCCTCTGGCTCACTCTGCCCCCTCCAGCAGGATCAGAGGAAGAGAACTGGAAGAGTAACAGTTAAAAAAAAAAACAAACTCGTGGGGTGAGATATGAGCAGTGTAACCCTTGATACAAAATTTTTAAAAAAGGAAAAAATTAACTCAAAGCAACCACAAAACAAGTAAAATTACACAAAAATAAACAATGAAAACAACAACAATGATAACAACAATGACAGTGATGCTGATGCTGGAAGGGAATAACAAAGTGAGAGACACAAAACTCAAGGTCAGCTGGGGTCAGCTGTCCTGGCTCTGTCCCCTCCCAGCTCCTCATGTCCCTCCAGCCTCCTTGCTGGTGGAGGGAGAAGTCCACACGTCTGTCCCTGTTGAGAGACACTGAATTAGGAAACAGGCTTAATTCCATTTCTTTTTTTCTTTTTTTTCCCTTTTTTGGGTAACTTTTTATGGAGTTTTATGAACTTCTTTTTTAAAATGTTGGCAGAAGTCAGTCACCCAAAAATGACAGATGGCACAAACACGTTTATTAGAGGTGAGGGTTTGATTTTTCCAGGGTTGAGGGAAGGAGGAGAGGTGGGAGAGGACAGGATGTGAACACATTATCTCTAAAAATAACGAGTGATCCTCATGTTACAAAGGAGACCTCAGCCAGAGGCATTTTGTCCATTAGCAGCAGACAGTGTGGGAGTTCCTTTGTGCTGGCACACACGAGCTGGTTCAGCTGCTCGTGGAGGAGAAAAGTGTTGCAGGCACAGGGGTGACAAAGATTTTTCTGGCTGGATAAGCAACAAACACTGTCACCCTCCCACTCGACTGCAGATAGCTGCCTCCTGCACTAATCGAGCAAATCTGCAGTCCATCAAACATTTATATTACAGCCACGCATTTTAAGCTTGAAAAACAACTTTACGTTCTCTGGACTGGCCCCCTAAATAAATGCAGACCATGAAGTTAGACACATACAGGCACTGGAGTGTTTACTCTTCCATTTCAGTTCACCACATTTCCCTTACCACTGATTTATCCGTCAATAAATCAAACGTGCAGATTAGACAAATCTCACTTGCTAGTAACAGTTCCTGTAGCAAACATCTTAATCCCATTTTGTGCTTTTTATGGAATGCTATTAATTTTTTTTTGCCTGACTCTTGTTACTTCTCAGGAATGCGAGACACACATTAAGAAAATATTTATTGAAGTTAAGTAGTCGTTTTATTAAAAGTGGACATGGAAATATAGACACTGGAGCCAGCATTTTGCTCTAGAAGCTCATGTTACCTCTGGGGAAAAATGGTAAACACTGTTAATAGCTTATTTAAATTCAGAGATAGCTATCATAGAGACAAAAAATGTGAAGCTCTGNATGTGAAGCTCTGCAAAAAAAAAAAAAAAAAAAAAAGATATAGCTTCACAAAGGAAATATTTTTGAGCTCCAGGGCTCAGAATGACCATGAATTTAATGACTTTTGTTGAGGCAAAGATTGAGAAATTTATTTTGGGGATTCCATACCACATGATCAAAGGAAAATTGCCTCCTGCCTAATATAATGTCCCCAAAAGTACATGCACCAGGGCCCAACAGCAGTCACTGGAAANCAGCTGCTCGTGGAGGAGAAAAGTGTTGCAGGCACAGGGGTGACAAAGATTTTTCTGGCTGGATAAGCAACAAACACTGTCACCCTCCCACTCGACTGCAGATAGCTGCCTCCTGCACTAATCGAGCAAATCTGCAGTCCATCAAACATTTATATTACAGCCACGCATTTTAAGCTTGAAAAACAACTTTACGTTCTCTGGACTGGCCCCCTAAATAAATGCAGACCATGAAGTTAGACACATACAGGCACTGGAGTGTTTACTCTTCCATTTCAGTTCACCACATTTCCCTTACCACTGATTTATCCGTCAATAAATCAAACGTGCAGATTAGACAAATCTCACTTGCTAGTAACAGTTCCTGTAGCAAACATCTTAATCCCATTTTGTGCTTTTTATGGAATGCTATTAATTTTTTTTTGCCTGACTCTTGTTACTTCTCAGGAATGCGAGACACACATTAAGAAAATATTTATTGAAGTTAAGTAGTCGTTTTATTAAAAGTGGACATGGAAATATAGACACTGGAGCCAGCATTTTGCTCTAGAAGCTCATGTTACCTCTGGGGAAAAATGGTAAACACTGTTAATAGCTTATTTAAATTCAGAGATAGCTATCATAGAGACAAAAAATGTGAAGCTCTGCAGACAAAAAAA
>VWZW01007724.1:52550-63186 GCA_013397115.1 Edolisoma coerulescens | reverse complement strand
GGATCTGTATTCAGACAACTTCTAGAAATCAGAATGAACGAGTGTAAAAGCAGACCTGTAGAAAACATTATCGAAGATCTGGGTCCACCTCTCCTTACAACTATATTGCACCTTTAGAATACTAAAAACTTTTTTTAAAAATGTAGTATTGGCCTTTAAGAAACCTATGTTGCCAAATTTTAAACGCGATGTAAATCAGAACAAACCACACTGCAGACTTTCACGTGTGGTTTGAGCTTCTGTCTTCCCTGGACCTGGCATATTCTACATTCATCTTCTTTTCATAATCAAGTATCCATATTTTCCCCCAAAATTTGAAAGTGTGACATATTAAGACATAGAAGAATGACTCCTTTCCTTATCCTGTCTGTCTCATCCCAACAACAGTCTCATTAAAGTTCACTTTGTTCTTCAAATCAAACTTATTCCCCACAGTTTGTTTTCTCCCAATGTGGTCCCTAGAGGAATATGACCAAAATATAAGAGAAAATTGAATGTATGAAATAGTTTGTGTCAGACAGTTTTAGTTGAATGTGACCATTTTTCCTTTTTAATGGAAACTGGGTTGTGTATTTCTTCTCGTCCTCTCTCAGATGGGGGATAAATCGACCAGAGAGGTTAATTCTGAAGCCCTTTGAAGAGGCACTTCTGCAGGACTACTTAATAAATAATTAGGTATTGCAAACAGTGGTATTTCATTTGAAATTGCTTTAAAAAATAATAACATCCCCAGGCAAAAGAGCTTTTATACAAAAGATCCTCCTTCTATCAGACTTTGTTTTGTTGTCTTTGAGCAGTTTCCACGGCTCCAATCATGGTCAGAAAAAATTGCAAGTGGGATTTCAGTACTTTTATGCACTTTGTAGTGATGGAGGTCATGGCTTTTAGCAATAATTTTAGTCACCTATAAAATTTAAGAGTTCATAGTATCTGAGGCCAGAATGTGCAGCTTACAGTGTGTAATGGGTCACTATTTCATTTCCATTTGTTGAGCCTAAAATATCTGCCTTAGAATAAGGAACATGGTCTTAAAAATCTGAATATATTCCAGGGACAGAAAGCAGGAAGTACCAATATAACACTGAATAACAAGGTATTGTAGTGGTGTGCTTTATAAGCAGCTCTCTAGCAGATAATATTTTATGTTGCAGAGGAAAAATTAAAAATAAGGTGTTATGGAGACTATAAGATAATTTAAGCATAGTGAGGTAACAATGTAATTTCCAACTATTTATAAAATATTCTCTTTTTATATATTTATTTATGAAATATTCTCTTTTTATACATTCAGGGGTTATGAACAATCTGTCTTTATAATGTAAGTACACAATTTGCTTTTGTGGCAGGGTTTTTTTATGACAACTTAGTGCTCTGCACAGAATAAATCTGATTTTCTGTTCTCTTTCAATGCCTTAACACCATCCTGGTAAGTGGTCACCTTCCAAAAGAACCAGACAAATCAACCCTTCTGTTCTGGCCCCTCTAATTGATCTGTCATACTTCAGGAAAAAATCCTGATCCTTTAAATCGGCCCTGCAAGCATTCTTATATTGTATTAGTATGGGTTGTGGGGTGTTTGGTATGGTTTGGTTTCGTTTGGTTTGGTTTGGTTTAGTTTGCTTTAGTTTGGTTTGGTCTGGTTTTTGGGGGGTGTTGGTTTGGGGTTGGGGTTTTTTTGATTGTAGTTTGTGTTGGTTGTTTGGTTAGTTTTTTGTTTTGTTTTTGTTATTGTGGGGTTTGGGGTTTTTTTTCTGTTTTCGTTTTTTGGGGTTTTTGGTTGGTTGGTTGGTTTTTTTGTTTCGTTTTGGTATGGGTTTCTTTTGCTTTTTTGTTTGTTGGTTTGGGGATTTGTTGTTGTTTGCTCATTGGGGGGGTTTGGGTTTGGTTTTGTTTTTTCTGGTTTGGTTTGGTTTGGTTTGGTTTGGTTTGGTATTGGACCATCAACCAATTTCTAGAGAAATGTGTAGAACTGATTTTGCTCAGAGACACTTGATGTCACTCCCATGGGAACATCAGTTACTACCAAACCAATTCTCAAACCATTTAATTAACAACTTTTTTGTTGTTTTTCAGTTAAATGAAATCTTAAGAGAAGCACAACAGGAGGAACTAAGCTAATTCCCTTGGGAAAAGGGATCTCCCTTGTGAATATACTTCATCAACACTCACATTATCTTAATTCTTTCAAAAAGAAAATAAAACCAATACTTTTTGGATATATAATAATTTACATTTCTTGTACTTTTAATCTCTTAGATAGGGCCAGTTTCTTTCTTTCCTCAAGATCAATTTTCCAAGGCTCTTGTTTTCTAGGATACCTAATTTTAGGGTATCCATCCGTGTTGTAATGAGTTGCAGTTGGTCACTTTTCAAAGTCAGAGATACAAAATATTCCCCTACAAAATTTAGTCACCTTTCTCATTTCACAGGCAAAAAGAAATAATAGGTATTTTTTCTATATATTTTTTGTTTAATTTAATTTTTCACAAGCTTATAAAACCACCTAATGGTATTCATCCATATTTGATGTTGATAGTTTTGATATTTTATATTTGAGAGTTGATGAAATATGCTAAGTTGTACCTTAGTTTAATTTTTAATAAATGGGTATTGTTTTCTTTTTTGTATGCATTTTTGTTTTTTTATTTGTGCTCTCAAATGTCCTTTTTCAGGCCAAATTACTTTGAATTTTATTCTGAAAAATGTTTTTTGAAGCAAGCAGTATGATGTGTCTGAGTTTATCCCGTTGTTATTAGCACATTTCTACTGTCATGCTCCTTAATTTTTCAATTTCACACAAATACATTATTTGTTACTGCCATATTCTGTTTGTAGAAAGTAAATGTCTCATCATCAGTGCTCTGGAAATAGCTTATTTTAAGAGACCATTTACTGTTTCTTTATTGTTCAGAAAGAATTTTTATAGGCTATAACGCAGTGTTAAATATTATCCTCACTAAATAAGTACCCAAAATAAAACAGTCTCATTTTAATAAGGACCTATGATTTAGATTTCACTCCTTTTGTGAGTAATCCAAGAAGAAATATCAGACTTTGAAATAATCAGTGCTAATACCCAAAGTTTTGGGCTAGGATGTTTTATGAGGGCTTGATGGCCTCATCAACCTATTTCAAGACCAAAGAGAATGAGCTTTTTCTTCACTTTATATTCAAAGAATTGTAAAGAAATAGCAAATTTTACCAGTAGCGTATGTCTAAAATCTGTTATCTAATGAAGAATTAAGAAGCCAAGGATAGATTACATGATGTGTGTTTTCACAGGTGGAACACAACCTACAGATTCCTGTGACAGACGTGCCAAAGCCCATCACACTTATCCATCGTGCTCTGTGTTGTGTGGTAAATTAACATCCAGGCTCTTATTTCACTGTTTCTGAATGAAAAGTTTCTTTTCCTTTGTGACCAGGTGGTTTTGACCAGAGAATCCCTGAATCCCAGAATGATTTTGGTTGGAAGAGGCTTTGAGTCTTATCCAGTGCCATCCTNGCTCATCCTGGAGCCTCCCCTGGCCTGGCTCCAGCAGCTCCAGGTCCTGCCTGTGCTGGGCCAGGGCTGGGGCAGCTCTGCAGGGGGGTCTCAGCCGGGGGGGCAGAGGGGCAGAATCCCCCCTGCCCTGCTGCCTCCACTGGGGCTCAGCCCAGCACAGGGGTTTGGGGTCCCAGCAGGGGTTTGGGGTCCCAGCACAGGGGGAGTTTGGGGTCCCAGCACAGGGGGGTCTGGGGTCCCAGCTCTCCCCTACAGCACCCCCAGGGCTTCTGTAACCCAAACAACAATGGGCAAGACAAATTATTCAAAAAAACTAAATAATAGACATGTTAATAAATGACATTAGAAGAAAACAGCTCTGTCTTGGAAAAAAGAAATTCCTCGCAGATGTGTTGAATTTCTTCAAATGGGTCCGTGTCCACAGGAGAACCCACCGGTAGAGACACAGACAAAATGCCAACTTTAAAGATGGGAAATGTCACCAATTTTTATGAAGTTTAAAGGAAACATGACTAATTGTCAGACTGGGGAGAAGGTAACTGCAGAGATCTGTAGAGGAACCTAGAGGGGGAAAACAACCTTGATGTTTTGGACAAAATTATGCGTGTAAACTAAATATCGCTATTCAAGAAAGAGATTTTGGCTTTGCAATAGGCAGATCTGTGAGTATCAGGTCATTAGCCTTTAAGGGAAGAAACAAAATTATAAGAACTGTTGCAGAAATGTAGAGAACATCAGGATGTGTCTAGCTAGAACTGCAAAAATTCACAAAGTTATTTTAATGTGTGTCTGGAAATGAGATTTAAAGATAGATGGTTGACTGAGCCTGACATGCCTTCAGTCCGTATTCATGTGTATAATATTTTTTTTTTCCAGTCTTCCTCCAAAATAAGAGCTGAAATATTTTAAACAATCAGTTACTTCTCAGTGAACTGTCTGGACTTCTCTGCTGCTAGTATGTGTAAATTTTTGGGTTTGGTTTTTTGGAGGTTTTCTTAAATATTGTGGTGTCACGCTGTTTGTGCTTCTAGAAATAACAACATTTGCATCGGGCCAACTGCTCATGAAGAATTCAAAGTGCTTTTTTGAGGTAGAGGAGTATCTATGTGTTGCAGAGCAGGAAAACAAAATGCTGAGGAAAAAAACCCCAAAACATGTGCTGGTAAATCTCTGTGGTACCACCAAACAGCTGCTCTTTTGTGCCTCTTACCAGCGTCACTCTGACAATGTGCTGGCTTCAATAGGTTCAAAGGGTTCTTTTCTCATAATTTGATTTTGAAGCCCACTAATGAACGTTTTTGTTGCTTGTTTGCTGTGAGAGTATCTCTAATGCACAGCCTTGACACATTTTGACCTTGAAAGATCCTGAGAGGATGCAGGAAGGGAGAACAAATTCCTCCACTTGTATAAGCTGATTACTGTTAGTAAAGTCAGCATTTAAGGATCATTTATAATCACATTTGGAGGGGATTCTCATATAGCTATTGGCAGAAGCTGCTTTTAATTTGGTGCTGATGTGTTTCAAATGGAGATGCTGTCACACTCCAAGGGGAAAAAAAATCCACATCGTCTGAGCAGATATTGGTAATTTGTGATGAAGCCAGTGTTTTGAAGTGCAGGCAAGATATAAGGCTTCATGGGAGCAATTCTTCAGGAGAGTTCAGATGTTGTGAACTCTGGATAAATAAATTAGTCAGGAAATGGCTTGGAGTAAGCTCAGTTCAACTTGAAAAAATAATTCATGCTTTGTATGAAATTCTATTCCCACTTGAAATTAGAACAGAGTTGACTCTCCTTCCAGAGATTTTGTTCATTTGATTTGGTTGTAGTGTGATGGAATAAAATGAAAGTACAGAGATTTATAACTTTACAACGCTTNAAAAAAAAAAGAAAAAAAGTGGTGTTGGCATCCCTTGCTTGTTATGTTATTTAACTCCAGAAACCAGTAGCAAAACAAACCCCAAGGCAATTATTTCTTGCATCATATTATGCCTTATTAAGGTAATTATGTATTTATGTTTTAGTTTTCCTGAAATGGAGCACCAATGAACAATTAATAGATTACTTTAATTTCTAGTAATAGACTCATATTTGTGAATGGCAGAAAAGGTGATAAAGATAAATCTTCTATCCACTCAAATGCTTGAGATTTTTTTTGGTTAATTTGATGAGTTAACAGTAAATTCCTTGCCCTATTCTAAATCCTGTGCAGCTACTTAAGTTTATATGGTTTAGTTTATATATTATTTAGGCTTTTATCTGCATATTTCCATTTCAGAAATAATATTATGCATCCTGAAAAGACAATATGTTTGTCATTTTATCTCCTGGGTTGTATTTCCTTTAATAGGTTAATATCTGTATTTTCTGAACTCTTTCTCTGTTAGTTATTATTTGCAAATTACACATCTTATAATATTTTCTAAAACTTCTTCTTCTCTTATTTACAAGGCTGGCTCTGCCAAAATCTCCACCTGAAAAGCCAGCATGAAAAGAAGAGTAATGAGCATCCCAGACAAAAACAGTACTTTGATTTTTTTCTCTCTCCCAGTATGTTAGAATTTGAGCATTTGTTTTCTGTTTCACAGCAATTATTGCAGCATAGAAGGGGCTCATCTCAGAAAACTTTCTTAGAACAAAAGAAGACCAGTAGTAAGTATAATGTATCCATCTTTCAAATTTTTATTGACTTGGGGATCAACAATCTATAGGTCTGACGAATGTTTTGTTGCCCACGTAAATATTTAAAATGGAAACATTTGAAACCATTCAGCTGGGAGAATGCTGTTTGGTTTTATAGCCTGCAAAAGTGGTGAATTTAAAGCTGAAACCTTCCCTTCTCATTCTCTTGTAGGCAGGCACACACATTGCTATACTTGGAGGAAATTCAGCTTCCCTAGCAAAAAGAGGTTTATTTTACCCAAGAGTTGCACAACAGGAGAAGATCTGTGGCTACAAAAGCTTGGTGCTGACACCTGCATTTGTGATGAGAAGGTTGATTTCAGCTCAAACTGCTCCTGTGGACTGAATGCCCACAAGTGACTGGAAAAGCACAAGTTCAGTCCCAAAGAACTTCAGTTATCTGGTCGGAGATTACCCCCTGGTATTAACTAGGGCATGGAAAGCAGATATGTTCAAAAGATTGACGCTGATCTACCCTAAACTACTAAAGGCTACATCATCATCAGATGTCATCATCAAAGTCACCAGGTTCATCTTCCTTTATGAAAAATTTAGAGACTTATATTTAGGTCTGTTATTAACACATAGCCATGAAATCACTACAGAAGGAAGAGTGCACAGAAAGGTCTTTTAAAATATTGCTGGTTTTTTTTTACTTTTTCTCCTGAGATAATCTAGAGCTTTATTATTGAAATGGGTGACTTTTCACTTTTTATTGTCTTCCAGTACTCATTCACTGTGCCCCAGTAAAAAGAAGGAGATTTTGTCTGAGACTTGCAATTTTGCAATCTTCAAGGCAGGTCAAAAAAAGTAGAATATTATTTTCCAATACACCAATTATGTTATTGCTCCATTAGAATTAAAAAAATACATAAAAAGAGATCTAAAGTATAGCAAATACAAGAAATTCAAAACACCCAAAACACCCAAAGCAGTCATTCTGTGAAGCAATCATGTCATGCCTCTGCAAAACACACCTGATGAACAAAAGCAGTGTGAGAGTCTAAAGAATAGGCAATTTCTGCTTGAAAAGCCTTTTCATTTTGTAAACTGATGCACATTAAGATTGGAGTAAAAGATACATGCAAGTTGAGCAGGTTTTGAGATCTGTCCCGAATAATGTAGAAGTAGAGTGGGTGAGTCAAAGTTAGACATCTGACCTGCAGAGAAATGAAACGTATGAGAGGAGTTGTTCTGTGAAATCTTAGGAACCAAGGAATCTTGGGATCTTACAGAACTGTGACTTATGGGAGAAGTCCCATGCATTTAACATTTTTTTATATATATATATAAAAATCCTAATCAAATAAATATTAAATTGGTTGTGCTCCCTCAGTGGCACAAAAGGCTTCTATTACAAGAAAATGAAACCCACAAAGCCCCCCAAACCAGAACAATTTCAGTCAAAACACAGCTTACCCATCTGACAATTGTATTTAAGTGTTTCCCTGGAAAAACCTGCCAAGTCTGGGCTCCTGTTTTGCCCCTACAACCTGAACTCTGTCTTACGAACCCTGAAAGCTGTGCAATCTCTGGGCCCATTGTGGGGATTAACAGCAGGTCTACAAGCCTGTCTGGTTCAGACATTGATCTCAGCACAATCTGTTTCTACCCGTGAGAAACATAGTGTTGAGCAGAAGCAAGAATCCTAAACAACGGGAACAGAAAACATCAACAAGAGCTGCACGTGGTGTTTTTCTAGATGTTTGGACACTGACATTATAGGTAGCCAATAGTAGTATATTGTAGTTAATATAGCAAATAAATCTATTGTAGTAGTTCAGTAGCCAATGGATATGTAACACGAACCAAAACATTGTAAAAGTCTATAAAAGATGCTGTCTCTTTGAAATAAACGCTTTTTGCCTGAACTTGGTTTTGGGGTTCCTATGAGTCGTGGCCGCCTCAACAGCAACAGTCCATGACGACCTGAATCTTAGGATTTCCATCCTAAAATGGAGCAAGTTGTGCTGAAAGTCTGCCTTGTGTCATTGTCACTATACCACAAAAGTTTTGCTTGTAGTGACCGTCCTGTGGTGATATTATAAGGCTTCTTTATTCCTCAACCATCTGCTTAGTGCCCAAAGACGCCGTGTCTTTGTGCCTTTCAGACGGACCCGGGGAGTGGGGCCAGAGCTGCAGGACCCGGGTTTGGTCGATCCGACGGCTCTGGGCTCCGACGGTCTCGGAAGTGCTGGGGAGGGGGTGCTGCTCTTTGGGTGGTTTTTTTGTTGTTCCCGCTAGCTGAGGAAAAGTTTTGTCTTTTTCCTTCCCTCCCCCTGGCCTCTCTGCCCTCCTTCCCTTCTCTCTGGTCCGGGGAGCCCATGGGGCAGCCCCGGCTGGTCCGAGCCCCGAGGAACATCGAGCCGTCTCGCCTGCTGGGAGGAGGAGGATCGGCACTGGAGGACCAGCAGGTTCTTTCTTCCATCTGCCCTGCTCCGGGCTGCTGCATGGAACTCTCCTTCCCCTTCCCTTTCCCCTTCCCCTTCCCCTTCCCCAAGACTGAGGGGACTCGTTGTCAGCCCATGTGCTCCTTCCCTTCTCTGGGCATTTGCTGTATTTTGAGGTTTTATTTTCTGTTCTGCCCTGTTTTGTTTTGTGTAAATAAAGAGTTCATTTTGTTCCACTTTCACCTGCTGTTATCAGTTTGCCTCATTGGCGGAGGAAAGGGGGAGGCCCTTTCCCTTTGGAGGAGGCACTCATTCCGGAGCGTTTCCTCCTGAAGTTTTGTCTCCAAAACCAAGACAATGACCAACTTTCACACAAAATTTCTGTCCTCTTCAATGACAGACACGTCATCTGTGGTAGCAAATTGACTTGTCCTCCTGGTGACTCATTTCTAGAAAGAAGATGCAGATTAAACTTGACAAATCTAAATTTTGTCAATTAAAACCACAGGGGTTTATCTCCCAATTCTCTATTTAATCAGTTAATCCTACTTTGGGAGTACTTCAGTCAACACAATCCATGACCTTACCCAAATAGTTTTGGTTTAGTAGATCTTTATGGGATGTTTCTTAGTGTCTCAAAGTCAATGGGCCTTCTCCAAGACATGACCTCATCTACATTGCTGTCTTAGATCTCTGAACTTTACCAAAAGAAAGAAAACTCAGCTTCATGTTATACAGCATTTTATAATTTTGTATCTCACAGGAAACAGGAAGATATATCTTTACTCTCAAGCACAAGAATCAAGATGCAAACACAACAATGTGCAAAAAATTTAGTTTGCACTGTGATCACAGTATTACCAATAAATTAATGATCAAAGGGTTTACTCTGACAAAGAGAACATTTAACAATCTCCCATTTCTAATTGGTTTGGATGGTAATGACACTTTTCTCACAAAATATTTGGGAATCCATATGATCATCTCTGTAACAGAATTTAAATTTTTTTTTCCTTCCCGTGGATCATTCTTATTTAATTTTTGTCAGTACCAATAATTGTGACGGCGGCATCAATTGTAAGTAGAGGTGGTTGACTAAATGTACAAAGCAAATGTGGCTATGAAACACTGTTGAGTGCACAAAACAAAGAGTTTGTGCATGGATACCACTTGTGCATCTCAGGACTACAGGAAAAACTCCTGTAAAACTTTTGTGAACAAAATAGATTCTATTATTGACTGTGAGAGGGTAGAATGACATGCATATGCTGCTTTAACTTCAATATTTCATCATTTTAAATTCATATGATTCACTTGAAGGGAAATAACTGATAAACTGGGAGTGTCAAAGGAGGCCTAAAATTCCTAAAGCAGGAAAATAACCAGGTATGGCATAATGATGGCTGCAAAAGAAAATCGTTCTCAGCTTCATCAGTGTCATATAACAATCTTCTTTGAAAGGTCAGGAACAGATTGAGGGCATCACTGAGAAGATATTATTCTTTGGCCAAGCCAGCTTCCATGCCAGCCAAAGATCTGAACTCAAAGTATATGTGATCCATGAGATTTGGGGTTTAAACTGGTGGACATCATCAAAACATTAAGCAAATTAATATTCATGGACTTCTTCATGAGCTCATTTAAAATATATCTAGATAATTCTATTTTTTTCACAGAAAATACATTTTTTTAGATTTTAAATACAACCAGGCTTGACAGAGTTTTCTCTACTTTTCCTCCTCACTAGCAAGCAAATGAGCATGAAAGCTTTCCTGTATTTTTGAGGCTCTTTATTCTAGAGACCTATGATGTGAGAATAAATTCACTTCTTACACAGAGACATTTGACTTGAAAAATTTCAGATTTACCAGTTCCCCTCTAGATCAATACCAGGAATTAATTAAAATGAAATTTCACACTTTTCTTTAACCTTGTCACTTAAGAGATTATCGTTAACCTGGAATCATCATTCTATGTCTTTCTTTTATTTTTCTCTTTCTATCTTTTCTTTCTTTCTTTTTCTTTCTTTTTCTTTCTTTTTCTTTCTTTTTCTTTCT
>VWZW01007724.1:10362-52445 GCA_013397115.1 Edolisoma coerulescens | reverse complement strand
GGGACGGTGAGGAAGAGCCAGAGCTCTCCCCAGGAGAAATCAACCAACACCAGCAAGTGACTGCAGGGGAAGCCTGCGCTGAGCCAGAGATGTCCCCAGGAAGATGCTGGCACCTCCCAGGAAGTGTCCCCAGGGGAAGCCTGCAGTGAGCCAGAGCTCTCCTCAGGTGATTCCGATAGCGACCAGGAATTATCCCAAGGGGAAGCCAGCAGTGAGCCAGAGCTCTCCCAAGCAGAATCCGATAGCGATCAGGAATTATCCCAAGGGGAAGCCAGCAGTGAGCCAGAGCTCTCCCAAGGACATTCTGACAGCGACCAGGAATTATCCCAAGGGGAAGCCAGCAGTGAGCCAGAGCTGCCCCCAGGAGATTCCGACAGCATCCAGGAAGGATCCCAAGGGGAAGCCAGCAGTGAGCCAGAGCTGCCCCCAGGAGATTCCGCTGTCTCCCAAGAGCTCTCTGACTGGGATGAAGGCCTTGAGCAAGAGCTCTCCCAGGCAGAAGTCAGAAGTTACCAGGACTTTTCCAATTGGGAAGAACACAGGGAGCAAGAGCCCTCCCAAGCAGAGGCCAAGCAGTTCTCAGCGGTCTCTGACAGGGACATTAGGAGCTTCCAGGAATTTTCGGACTTGGAAGAATATATTGAGCAACAGGTGTCCCCAGTAGAACCTCGCACCTACGATGAGTTCTCTGACTGGGATGCATGCAGCAAGCAAGAGCTGCCCCAGGAAGAAGGCAGGAGCTACCAAGAGCTTTCTGACTGGGAAGAAGACACGAAGGAAGAGCTTTTGCAAGGAGGATTTGCTAGCTTCCCAAAACTCTCGGACTGGGAAGAACACAGCCAGCAAAAGCTCTCCCCCAGAGAGGCCAGTAGCTACCGAGAACCCTTGGACTGGGAAGAGCGCAGTGGCCAAGAGCTTCGTAAAGAGCAAGACTCTGTTGGCCAGGAGGTGACCAAAGGCAATGCTAAGAGAAGAGCCTCCATGCAGTCCAGGAGGGAAGACGACAGCGAGTGAGAGCTGGCGCGGGACAGCGGGGAACACACGAGCGCCCAGAGCACGGCGCCCAAGGCCTTGCTGTGGGAGGATGACGAGTGGGAGGAGGTGAGCACCCTGGAGCTGCACGAGGAAGGAGAAGAAGAGAGGGAGCAAAGACTGGCAGCTTTTGCACGAGATGGGCTCCCCGTGCCTGTCCCTCGGGAGGCTTGGGTGCAGCCGTGGGTCGAGGATTGGGTCGACGAATTGGAGCTGTGCCCCCAAGAGTCACTCTGTGCCACGCCTGCCCCTCTGGAAGCCCAAGCCCCCGTGGGAGATGCGTCTTCTCCCGCCAGCGCCGAGTGGCTGTCGGCGGCAGGGCCAGACAGCCTGAGGCCTGACCCGCACGGCCGCCCCGGCCTCTCCTCCGCCCAGCTGGGAGCCCAGGCCCCTCACGGGCAGCTGGTTCCCCGAAGAAACGCCCCTCGCGCTTCAGGCGGGCGCTGCGGGCGCTGTTCCGCTGCCCCTGCCTGGCGGCACGGCCGGAGGATTAGTGCCCGCTGCCAGCAGCACCGGGCCGCGCCCCCAGATGGCGGCTGGCCCGCGGCCTGCCCGGCATCCTGAGGGAGCCGAACGGACCGTCTCGGCCTGCCCGTGTCCCCGCGGCCTGAGCCATCCCCGGCTGCTCTGGAGCATCCCCACAGGCTCTCCCCAGGAGCAAAGGGGACCCGCGTGGCCGGCCCCGAAGCGGCAGCCGTGGGGGACACTCACTGCCGGGGGCTCGGCGCTGCATCCCGGCCAATCCTCCAGCTGCCAAGGGACCTTGGAAGTCATCCGCTCCCGCTGTCAGCCCCGCACTGCCATCGTCACCCCTGAACTGTGGTCCCAAGGGCCACATCCACACGGCTCTTGCCCACTACCACAGACAATGCCTCCACCACCACCTCCCTGCTGGAACTTCTTCCAAGGCCTCACCACTCTGCCAGGGAAGAACTGTTTCTCGTATGGAATCTGCACCTCCCCCTGCTGCCATCTAAGGCCATTTCCTCTCATCCGGAAAGGATTCCATGCCGATCCTTTGCCATTTTATCCACAAGGAATGGGCACAGACAGGAGGTGTTGCTCCCAGGACACGACCACACAGTGCCGGACTGCGACACACACCATTCTTACAAAACAAAAGAAAGTGAGGGTTAAGAAATAGTAGTAGTAAAAAATAAACCAAAAAACCTACACCAAAAAATCACAAAACTTTCCAAAAAACACAAAAAGAAAAAGCATAAGCGCAAGTCTTAAAAAGAAAAGAAAGTTAGGGTTAAGAAATAGTTGTAGTGAGAAAAAAAAATAAAAATCCCACACCAAAAAAAGCAAACCCCCACCCCCAAAAATCACAAAAAGAGAAAGAATAAGCACAGTTCTTACAAAACAAAAGAACGTTAGGGTTAAGAAAAAGAATTAGTGAGGAAAAAAACCAAAAACCCACACCAAAAAAAGAAAAAAAAACCAAAAAACACAAAAAGGAAAAAGAAAAGAGTAGGAATAATAATAAGAAGAAGAAGATGAAGCAGATGAAGAAGTAATAGTATTAAAAAAGAGTAAGAATAAGAATAAGAATAGGGATAAGATTTAGAATAAGAATAAATAAGAATAGAAAGAAGAATAAAACTAAGTAGAAGAATAAGAATCAGAATAAGAGCAGAAATAAATAAAAGAATAAGAGCAAGAAAAAGGAGAAGAAGAAGAAGACCAAGAACAAGAAGAACATGAACAAGAAGAACAAGAAGAAAAAGAAGAACAAGACCAAGACAAAGAACAAGAACATGAACACCAAGAGGAATAATCAGAAGAAGACATACAAGAAGAAGAAGAAATACAAGAAAAAATACAAGAAGAAGCAGGGAGGAGTCCTAACCCCTCCGAGAGCCCCAAAGTGCTCCCCAGGCTCATTGCTGAGGCTTTGCAGCAGAGCCCTGCACAGTACACAAAGTGATGCAACAGATGCAGAGTCTGCTGCAAGGGACTGCGTCCAACTTCCCCCACGCCAGGGGAGGGACCTGGCCCTTCCCCCCGGCCCAAGTGTCTGCCAATGCACGGAACTCGATGTTTACAGGGGACCCTCAGCACCAAGGAGACCTGATGGAGAGTGTCAATGGGACGCCGTTGGCATGCACGAAGGGGAGAAGTTTTCAACCTCATCTGTCTCTGTCACTCTCTTTCTCTCCCCCCGTTACCCGTTTTCTCTTTTCTTTCTTTCTCTTTCTTTCTTTCCTTTCTCTCTTTCTTTCTCTCTTCCTTTCTCTCTTCCTTTCTTCCTTTCTTTCCTTCCTTTCCTCCCTTTCTTTCCTTTTTCTTTTTCTGTCTCTTTCCTNTTCTTTCTTTCTTTCTTTCTTTCTTTCTTTCTTTCTTTCTTTCTTTCTTTCTTTCTTTCTTTCTTTCTTTCTTTTTCTTTCTTCTCTTTCTCTCTTTCTTTTTCTTTTCTTTTCTCTGCAAGCAAAAAAAACCCATTTACAGCTTCTCAGTGTCCTACCCTACTTATCTGCATGCTCTAAAAGAAAGAAAGGATGCAATTGTTGAACTCCACACTACAGTGCCAATCATACCATTTAGCTCACAGTTACCAGGACGATATTCTGAAAACAAGAGCAATGTCATTTTGTCCACTTCTGTGTCTTGCAAACTTCATGGACTTCTTTGGGCTAATAGTGACAGTTCGGGCAAGGACAATCTCCAGCTGATGTAAACCTACTTAGCGTTTTCAAAAGTTTATTCAGCTGCAATCTTTCTCAAATCTCCCATTAGTGCACTCCCCCTATTCCTAAATGTTTTCATGGCCACTTTGAACCTCCTAAGCTACAATATCTTGCTACCACCACCATTTTTATCCTGTGGCACTACCCAGAAAAGTGTATCTTCATCATCTTGCCCATATTTAGTTGGGGGTGCCTGCCAGAACGTTTGTATTCCTAGCCTGCACTCTCCTAGAAGAAACAAGATGTTGAACAGCTCTTTGAACTTCTCCTCATAGGTCACATCTCTTTCCCTAACCATTTGAGTGACTCCCTGCTGAACAAATCCCTCCCTGCTCTTAAAATGCTGCATCAAAAACTGAACACAGTGTTTCAGTTATGGCCGCATTCGTGCAGATCAGAGGCAGAGAAGAACTTCCCTGCCCTGCTGGCTGTGCACTTTTCCTTATTCTACATGAAAACCTGGTTCTCACTCACTTTCAACCCGCTGGCAACACAGCCCCCTAGTCCTTTTCATCACAGCATCCACCCAACCATTCACCCTGTCCCATACCTACCTGCACCCTCTAATCCCCTTCACAAAGTCACTCTGCCTCACATGGAAAACTGAACTTGCCTTTGTTGAAACTCAAGACTAGTAGCAGAGTTTTTCTGGACTAAGTTACTCTGGATTAAGGGAGAATTTTTGTCATATTTGTCATATTAAACATTATGAAGGGATTTCAAAAATCACCACAGTTGGTATGTTTTGAAGACTTTGTGCTTGCTCTCCTTAAAGATGTCCCCTTCAGCTACCATGGACCTTCTCTTAATTGTATGGTATTTTTCAGGTCCTACTGTCCTTGCTCTGTCAGCACTCTCAGCTGAAATCCACCTGCCCCTAGGAATTCTGAACACGGTTTCTCTACATAGCTTCTAATCCAGTAGATCCCCTATGACAACACTGATATCATGCTGATATAGTTGTTTCTTACTTTAGTCTACTGACCATCTACTCTATGATATTTTTATATTTATATATACATATATATTTACGTATGCTCACAGTTTAAAACCTTGTCACTTTTGCTTAAAACATTTTTTTCTTAATGAAGACATCTTTCCACCATTTCATAAGAAAATTCCAATTCCCACTGAATGATTAAAAGCCTTCAAAATTAAATCTCTTGTAATGTTGCTGTTCTCAAGCCACAAGAGCACTTTACAACTGTAGCAGAGACCCTTAAGCTTTCCGAGATTTTATTCCGTTAAGAGAAGCCAAAAATTTAGAGTGCAGGAAACGCTGAGCAGGCAACCATCTTGCAGTGTGTAACTGCTTGGCACACTGAAAGAAAGCACAAGTTAACAAAGATTTTTAGACATGTACATGGAAAAGAAAGCGTGTTGCTCTTCTCTCAAAATGGAAATGCTGGTCCTAGCAGCCACACCTGGATTTGCTGAAGTTCGTGTGAAATTGCAAAATCTACTACAGTCTGCATCAACAGCCACTCACAAATATCACAAGAACCTACAGAAGGAATTCTGTAATTTTCTTAAGGTATTGCCATGATAAAAAGATGTAAAGGCTGTGCCTGGCTAAACCAAGGACCTCCACATCAGCTTTTTTGTGTGTGATGTTTGGGAGATGACTTCTGAGAGTGACTGAGGGAGAGGCACTCAGGCAGCACATATGCTACCCCACAGGAGATGCCTCAGATAAAATGGGAGATACAGGCATTATGAAAAGTGTTTCAAGGATGCAATAAACCTGATATTCTTCTTCAGTTCAAGGAACACTATTTCTCTGTAACGTAAGTCTCAGAAATCAGCCTGTGGTGTGTGGGGGAGTATGGCAGGACAAAAGAGAGAGATTTCCTATTCCCCTTTTGCTGTTTGGGGTTTTTTGTTCTATTGGTATGCCATTTTCAGAAAACCAGAATGTGTTCTCTAGAGAAAGATCTGGGCATCTTAGCCACCTGTGCATTCCAAAATTACCAACCTAAATACTGAAATTGTTTTAATTTATTTTTATCTTAATTCTCTTCGAGAAATCAAGATTCCTTGCTGAAGGCCAAAAGATTTCTTCTACTGTCAGTTTCTTTGGATGTCTCCTCCTCACCCAGTCAGATTTGCTCCACTCACGAGAAAAGTCTCTTTTCTCTGTAAACTGGAAGGGAAAAAAAGCAACAAAAAAAGAACTTTTTGATCTGTGGAATATGGCTGGTGACATGGAGCCCAGAAAGACTGGTCTGTGTTCCTGAATCAGATGCTGAAGCAGGGCACTCAGTGGCCACCACGTTTATATCATCTCTTTTTGCCTTTATGTCCTTGACAGAGGATTTCAAGGGTCCATCTCTACAGGGCCCTCTCACATCTCAGGTTTTGGGGTGGCTCAGTGCTGAGTTTCCTGCACATCCCTTACACAGCTCCACTTAAATTCATGGCTTGAACTTTCATGGAAGCTTAATGACATCTTTAATTGGCCCTTTCTTTTCGCCTCATCCCTCACTTGGCAAGAAATGGCATAAATGTCAGTGCCACAGCAAAGTGCAGAAAAGTGATGTCAGCGCATATTTCCTGTGCCTGAGAATCCTGGTCACCATTTATGCCACTGGGGCCATCAGTCCTTCAAGTGAAGCCCTGCAAGTGGCAGACCTGTGTTAAAGATGACCTTCAGCAGCCAGCTGATTAGCAGGGTGATGAAGGAGGGGAAGCTTTGTTGGCAGTAACACTTGATTGACTTTGCAGGGGCACAATTTATTAAGGATGTACTTCAGCAGCTCCCTGATTCTTCCGCTGTGCCCAGAAGATGGTTGATGGAATACTTACAGGACCATCAGGAAGATTGTCAGGGGTAGTTTATTGCCTGGGATGGTCCAGAACTAGTTCAGAGACTTAAAAAAAATAAAGCAATTCTTCTTTCCACCATCAAGGAGAGCAGTTGTTCATTTTTCTGGGCATGAAATGAAGGGGAACCCCCAGATGAAACCAAGTATCATAAGAATCTGAGCAGAAAGCAAAAAAGCCTTCCTTGCATTCAGCATTCCCTTGACCTTTGGATTTTATGGGCAGTTTGAAATATCAAAATTTTGAGTTGAAGAAAAAAAAATTAACTTTAATTGTTTAGGGCATTTTAATGATCACAGAATGCCATCAGTTCTAGGCAGAGGAATCTTAGATATACTAGGTAATCTAGATATCCAATGGGAAAAAATATTTGCCTCTTTGTTTTTAACTCTTAGACACCAGCTTCCTCTCTGAATATTTGTCGTATTAACAATCTAGGTCTTTTACCTTTCCTACTACTTTTGCTTAATTAAAATTATAAAAGAATTTTGTCACCTGCAGCTGTAGGCTACAATATTTTACTGACCTGAAAAGTGTTGTGTGCTGGTGTGTAACTTCCCAGACTTCTCGGAGTCAAACAACAAATTTGGATCTCATTCAGCTCAAAGCAATAACAAAAAACCGTGAGTCACTTCCATCTTCATGATTATTCCCCGTTTGAGTCCCCCACGTTATGAAAATGATTCTCCTGTGCATTGCAGAAGAATTGCTGTCCCCTGTCCTTTTGCCCTTTCAATACCTGGCAAACACATGGTCGCTTACAGGATTTTCTTCATATTGAAGCTAGTAAAGTTGGAATCATGAGCTGGGGAATAGGATAAAGCCTATTGCTAACACTCTAATTTTTTTAACTGTTGCATTGGATGTAATTGATGTAGACTCCAGCCTTTTGGTTTCTTTATTCTGATGGCTACAGCTAATATGTTGTAATTTCAGGCCCTTGGTATTTTTGCAGAGTATACCACAACTAGAAAGACTTCAGGAAAGTAAGGTGATTTTCCCTGTTTCCCCTTTAGAAGAAGGAAAGATGTTCTGTTAGAGCTGAGAGCCTTGATATTCTAATTGAAGAAACCAGACCTCCCACCCAATCTCACTAAATATATTAAGACACAGCTGTCTATTATTTCATAGTAGGCAACGCGTGAATGTGAAAGGACCGTGGATAGATGACTGCAGCCTCAGAGCTCTGTTCTGCACTGCTCAACTCACTTTCACTGAAGAGACAATTTTTTGTCTTAGTTATCCTTAGCCCATTGTAAAAACCATAACCTTTAGTTTCAGAAATTAATAAAGTTTAAAATTCTTGGTAGAAGCATCAGGCAGCAGGACAGGGGCACTGCTGAGGAGAGGGACCACCTACTGTCCTGGGGGCAGCTCTGGGCCCCTCGGGACAAGAGAGACCTTGAGGGGCTGGAGCGNGGTCAGGCCTTGGCAGGGGCTGCCCAGGGAGGTTTGGAGTGCCCATCCCTGGAGGTGTCTGAGGAAGGGCTGGAGGTGGCACTGAGTGCTCTGGGCTGGGGACAAGGTGGGCACCAAGCACAGGCTGGACGCAATGGAGGGCTCTTCCAACCTAAATAAATATTCTGTGATTTCGTGAAAGTGTGATGCAGCACCTCACTCTGTCACCCTTTTTCTGTGGCATCACTTTGATTTTCTAAGGTATGGGGCTTTTTTTATGGCTTAACTGTTTGCTTGGGTTATTTGTCCATTTTGCCACACTGTGAGAAAAAAATATTTGAAATACAATTTTTCCTTTCTAATCATTCCTGAAGGTATTTATAGCTATATTAAAGTATAGTATTAATAGATTATTTTAATACTATTAATATAGTAATAATAGATTATTTTAAGGGCTTGGGGATTAGTGTGTTGAAATCAGATCAGATAATAATTTCTCAGTGTCTTGATTGGGGAAAAAAAAAAAGGCAATTATTTTTGCTAATACATTCTTCAGCTCTCGGGGAGTTTATTTCGTATCTTTCTTTCCACACCACCTCCTCCTGTAAGACAGACTGTGAGCAGACATGGTGTCACTACATGTTTACAAGGGGAAGACATGAGAAGGTTATCAAGCTGTCCTGCTTTGATTATCACTTTAAAAGGGAAAGTGCAATTAGTGCAAAGCATCAGATGAAGAAGATTCCTGTTCCTCTGTGTGGCTCTCATACTTTTGTAAAATCCTTGCTTGGACTTCAAGGTTTTCCTTGATTTCTTAAACACTTTAGTCTTCTCTCAGCAGTGATGAGTTTGGCAAGTGAGTAAGTGGTAAAAGCTGTGGTGTTAAAAGGCTGTGATCCATGATTTTACTGCTTGGTGCTGGAAATATACTGAGGAGCTGACTGCTTCAACATTTAAAAACTTCTAAACTCCTTTTCTATAGCACACACCATTTTCATCATACCCATACCTTTACCACCTTTGGGTTGCCACTTTACAGTGGCCTTAATTTTCAATGTATGTAAGAATTTCAGGTTGTTTTGTTTTCTTCCAAAGAGTAAATAATTGTATGGCAGTAGTGGAAAAAAACTGAAAAGAAAATATAAAATAGAAGCGCAATTTTTCTCTCTCAAGTAAGAAATTTGAAGGTATATATATTTTTTAACTGAGCTTGGGCAGACCATATGTAGCCCAGAAGCACAGGCAGAAAATTATGCCAGGCGGGCAGAAGTCACATTGTTAATACTGAATGTAATAAGAATTACCTGTGCTGGAATGTCAGATTTTTCAGTTAAACCAAAATTTAAAAATTGTTTTTCATTGAGAACAGATTTCTTTGAGCAGAGCTTTTGTCCTTCAAAATGTCTGATATGGAAATTTATTTATATTTTTTCTGTAGCAACTTGACAGTCAAAGGTACAAAACCAAGTTTTTACTTTAAAACAAAGGAATAATTTCTATTAGAATGGCAAAATGTTGTGCTTTGCTGCTTCATGTGATGCACTTAGGTGCACAATAATAAGCAATGGCAAAATTACAAATATTCAATGTATTTTTCTTAACTTCATTACTTCTGCACGGAAGTTGTTTACATAAAGAATTTAAAGATAACATTTTCACTGATGGCTTAGTCTATTTGATATTATATGTTGAGGAAACTCGCCAGTCCATTTTAAATTCTTCAGTCTTACCCCTGATTTGGGTGGTGCTTCTCATTACTCCACAAAGCAATGCAGCCATTTCACTTTGGTTCACTGGAGCAACCAATAAATATTACAGCAGCTGGAAAAAGAAAGACTATTAAAGACTATTATTATATATAAAAAAATAATTATTATAGAGACCAGTGTAAACAAACAACATTCTAAATACTTATGTACTGTCACTATGTGAACTAAGCAGAAGTTAATTTATTTTTTTTTCAACATGCACTGCTGGCACTTGAAAAGAAGAGGTGAAAATGAATGAATGGGTCAACAGCAGCAGAGGTGGCAGTGGAGGGGAGCAGAGAATCCTTTACATACATACATATTTCTACGGCAGGGTCCAGCTCATGTCAAGCACTGAAATGTGCTTGGGGGTTGTCTTTTTTTGTTGGAACTTTTCTGATGGTTTCCAAAATTGCCTTTCTTCCTTGTTTCAATTTAAATTCAGGTTTCAGGTTATTGCAGTGTCAGTATCTGAATCTTGCTGTAGGTTTACATCCGTGTAAAACTAATCTTTACAGAATCATACACAGGGTATCAATATTACACCACAGGTATGAGTGGCACCTATGATATTAAAGAAATGCATATTTGAGAGTCTCTTGCCTTGTCAATATTTTAACTATGCATAACTTGTTCTCAGGGATGAGTAAGATAAGATAAAAGGAATTTCTGAGCACTCTGTGAAGCCTGAAAGAGCTTTATTCCAGTGGGTACTTTTAATTTTTAGGACAATATTAGTAGGACTAGATAAATATTAATACCCCTATATTAAATTCTCTAGGGTACAGTGTGGGCTTATGCTTCACCTTACAACAAAAGCTTTCCTTTATAATTCAGACCAAAACAAGATCCCTAGCTGCATATATTGCAAACAGTCCAATTCTCACAGTAAATATTATTCTAGCCCCAAAAGAGTTTTATTGACCTAAGATGACCAAGGACTGATGTATTATTCATCATGTTTGTGTGGTATAGAACTCAGCCCTTAGTTGCAGAAGAATATGAAGACATTTCTTGGTCCAAGAAGTTTAAGTCAGTCAAGAAAGATAAAGCTGAAAATAGAATTTTTATTTGCTAATTGCTCATTGTTATTTTAGTAGATATCTCATTCCTCATTTACCTTTCAGTAGGGTTAACAATTCCTACTGATTTCAGTAGGGTTAACAAGCCCTATTCATATTGTCCTAAAAACTAACCTCACTTATGTTCCAATTTACTCAATTATTATATAAGTTAAATTACCTTGTTATTCTGCTATGCACAACACAGTGTGTGCTACTCCTTCTAAGGACTTTGGGACCTTAATTTCTGTTTGCTTTCAAAATTGATCACCTGTAATCATAACTCTTGACCTACATATCTCCTTTTTTAAGTTTTCCCTGTTATCCTTATTTTTTCCCTTTTATATTTTTTCCTAAGATGGTTTGGAAATCACTTTTTGAAGTGCCATGAATTTGATGAAATATAGATTTTTCTGACTTTTATATATGCTAACAACTGTCCATGTAAAATTTAATCTGGGATTTTAAAATTCAGGACTTTTTAAAAAAAAATTAACTTTTTATAATCCATAATTTTGACAACCTTGACTGAATTAGGAAGGGAAAAAAATCACTTTCCCAGCCATCCTATAAGCCTTTTTTTAATCATCAGCTTTCTTTGAAATATGATGAATGCACTAGAATTATTACTTACTAGATTGCCAGTTGTTGGTGGGATGAATTGCATGCTCTATTTTTTTTATCTTGGATATGGGTTCTGAAAAGTAATAGAGGTTTCTTTATAGTAGGAAAGGTGAATTTTTATGTTAGGCAGACAAGAAAATATTAGTGAAATAAGATGACTGCAGAAACTATAAAGTACATATATGGAAAGACATGAGTGTGAGAAGGATATGATATTTTGAGCCTTGACAGAAGAGTACAGAATATAAAAGTTGACAAAAAAGAGGATTAAAGAGGGTTTAGAAATTGTCCACAAGGGTCACAGAAGATTTTAGCTGTGATTATATAAAATTTGCTATCTGGGATATCAGAAGAAGAGGGAGAAAAGGGTAGAACAGGAAAATCATATTACAGTCAGTTTGGGTGTAAAAATGCAAAAGAGTTGGAGACATCAACACTTTTTAGAATGTCCCAATTTCTTTCCAGGCTAGATTGACACTAATTTAGGCTCTGAAAAAGTACAACTCTCTTTGTTTCCAGGTCAGATTTTCATGAGTTCCTTGCTAACCAATTATTTGCCCAAATGGTCATTGTCTGTGCCACTTCTGATATTATTGACATAAAAATGCCTCTCATGATCCCGTAAAGTTCTGAACAATGTGAGACAAAATGTCCAGTAATTTCCACCTGCATGTTTATCTCTGGAAAAAGCAATTATATAGCACAAGTATTCCAGATGCAGAGAAATGTCAGTTTCAAATAACAATCAAAGAGAGAGCCACTTTAATAGCAGACTTTTGGAAATCATCAGTTTAAGATTTTTCTAGAGTCGACAATCTAACACAATGTACAGAAAACACTGAAATCTCAATACCTAACAGCTCACTATTTTTTAAAGTATATAACTTTATACTGACAAAACTCATTCTACTACGAGCCTTAGATGCTTTCCTAGCAAAATCCAAACGAAATGTATATTCTTCTCTTTGGAAACCACTACTTATTGCAACAACTGTATATGGAACATGGAGTAGGTAGTTGACAGCACTCAGCCGCTTTTCATGTTAAATTTAAATTAGGCCTTTGGATCTATGGAGTTTATTGATGACTTTTCTAGAAGATGAACATATTTACAAAGCCAAACACAAAATCAGCAAGTTTATACAAATGTTTGTGCAAGTTTATGCACATACACATGCTTAGATATATTTTAGTTTAGTTTTCAGGCAAAACCTTTTTAGTCTGCTCAGAAAAATCTTGTATTAACACAGAGTGAAAGAGTTATTATAAAAAAAACTCAGAGTAAATCAAAATAATATTTGAACCAATCAAATTCATTGTGATAAGACATATACTAAGAAGTATTAAAAATCAAACCAAAAGCGAACAAGAACATCAGAAAAGATCCCAAAATAAACAAGTGAACAAAAAAAAAAAAAAGAAAAAAGAAAAACAAAAAGCTATGCAATTTAGTTGCACCTAGAATTTCTTCAATCTTATTTTATTTCCTGTTCTTTGGAAGGTTAGTAGAAAACATGTTGAGGACCCCAGGCATGGTACAGTTGTATCAATTAAATGACTGCAATTTGTGGTTTGTTCTATATCAACACACCCAGGTTATGAAAGAGATAAAGCCCTGATGAACACGACACAGTTACACCACACTGATAATATCTGGTTGTTGAGCTCTGCTAAATTGTTGTCCTTAGGACTACCATTTTAGTTAATTTACAAGCATGCAAGTGAATTAGAATCAGTTTTAACATGACAAAGGCAACAGATGTGCTTGGAAAACCAGAGGGCTCATTTACAGTCTGTCAAGCTCCGGGATTGCTGGCAAAGAGCAAGGATTTTAGTTGGGTTTTTTTAAATGATGCGAGATGGCAGTTCGGCTGACAAAGCTAATAGCGAGCTTCCTGTTACCAAGTGGATTTGCAGCACAAAAAAAAAAATAATAAAAAAAAAAAAAAAAAAAAAAAACCACAAAAAATTGATACACACATCAGTGCAATCTGAAAATATTTTCTACACTTGGAAATGCTGAGGGCATTTGGCGAGAACAATTAAACTCTGTCCTTAGAGACGTCATAAACCAGCCATGGAAATCGTCATGTGAAAACCTTCAATGATTTTTGACAACAGTGTGGGGAGGGCAAATGAGGAAAGGGCAGAAGACGAAAGGAGCTGAGACCCTTTTAAATGCTCTGTCACTCTGGTAGGCAGCTGAGGGTCTGCACGCAGCTACCAAAGCGCGACTTGGCCACTGTTTTCAGGGAGGGCTGCTTTGCTGCTTCTCCCAGCTTCTCCCTTTGCCCTTTACTAGTTCATAATTTTTATTTTTCACTGAACCTTTTGTACTAAGTGAAACGTAATTTCTCTTTTTTGTTTTTCCATATTTTTTTCTTTTCTACATCTCTGACAGTAGTTATCCTGGTGTCAAGAAGTCATGAACATCCTTCTGTTTCCTGACAGTCTTAACACATCTATAGAAAAAAATCCCTAAAAAACTCTTTTTACCTTCTCGATATTAACTCTGCAGTTTGTGTCTTACAACACCCATGTGACACCCCAAAACAACATCTGTGGAGTACTTAACAAGACCTGAGTTTCTCATGAGTTGCACTGCTATTAAGAAGCATTCATAGTTATTATTTCATTTGATATGGTCAAATACTTCTCTGAAGGAATTTGTTAAGAAAAACATTTCTGGATGAGCATGAGACAGCCAGCCACAGAAGAGATTACCATGTAGGCAGAAATATTCCTCCCAAATCCTCTTATTTTTACATGTGTAAGTGGCTTTGTGTTTTCAAATATGGCAAATTCATTCAATAGCATCTGGTCCTATTAAGTAATGATAATAACTGGTTCGTGGGGGAAAGTGTGGTTTTTTGTGCCAATGGACACAAATTTGGAACAACTGACCCCAGTTCTTTCCTCGGAGAGATGTTTTCCATGTCTACACTCAAGTCGTCCATGACAAAATTTCGTAAGAACCTGGACATCCTGGGCCCAGGAAATGCATTTTCAAAAGTCATGTAGACAATCAAAACTGGGCTTTCAAAGAGGAATAAGATATGCTTTCAGAAGGAAATTCCGTGCACTGTGGAGTAGCTCTACCCAAAATTCACATTACAAGCTAGCTGACAAAAAAATCCCTCTGCTTAACCACCCCCTTGCAGTTCTGTTCTCTATGTACAAGGGTGCAGTCCAGAAATGTGATCTTTTGAAAAGAAACTGATCAGAATGGCAAATCATCCTTGCCCCAGCTTCATAACAGTATTTCTATTTAAGTAATCTAAGCAGAGTATGCAATAGGTCACTATTCTCAGTATAATTTATGACTTTTTTCTAAGAACTGCGCTTTAACTTTATTTTATTCTTTTCACTGGGGACAAAACCTTTTCTCCTAGAGCGTGACTTCATCCACTGTGCATTTATGGGTTTTTTTCTCCTGTGTTTAAATCTCAGGTCTTAGTCCTGAGATTAATGCTTTTAAATACCTTGCCAGTGCCTGGTAATAAGACACTACAGAGCCAAAGCTTTTATTTCCATCAATAGGTATTGTGCAGGATTTTTAGCAAAAGGTGGCCAGCCCCTCTCTGCCTCCTAGATCTGATTTCTTTTATACTTTTTAACATTTAGATATACAGAATTAAAAAATGGCAGGGAGTGGAATGAGATGAGCTTTAATATCCCTTCCAACCCAAACCATTTTGGGATTCTGTGAAATTCAGTTGTGTAGGACTCTGTGTTTCTACATCTCAAAGGAAAAAAAAAGGGGGGGAAAATTGCACCTATTTTATAACTGGCAACATAATGAAAATATTCTTTTATCTTCACATTAGACAAACGTAGATAATATCCTATGTTTATCTGGACTCTGCCATCACTCTCTGAGTGTGCCTGATATGATGAACATTACGAGAATTTCATCCCCAGCCCTGGCATTTTTCCATATTTATTTATTAATTAGGAGTCTACATGTGTCTATGTAACAGCTTTATTTTCTTCCTATTTTGACCACTAAGCAGTGCATTTCCACTGGTTCCTGCCTTTCCATGCCTTTACAGTGACACTGAGATACTAAAAACTGTGCTTAATTGTTATCAGGAATGGCCAATAAATATGTATTATTAGGTAATCCTCTCTTAACATTTAATTTTGCAATTTTGTCAGTTTTTTGTCCTCTTACCATAATCTTTTTCTTGCTCTAGTCTGCCATTCATGATGGAATTACGTATCTTCTAATATTAATTACGAATTTTCATGATTTTAGGCATTTCAAATAGGGGTTTGATGTTGTTTTTATCCCTCTGCCAAGAAACCTTTTTTAAATTTACCTTTCCCCGGTACATGCATAAAATACTCTATTAGCACATGTTGTCCAGCCTAGCAGAGCTGGTGTTACAGCTTCCTTTTTTTCAATCTATTCTATATGTAGGGTGTATCTCTATTTGTTACTTGTGAGATATCAATATCAATAGAAATATCGATATTAATCAATAAATTCTATTTTTCTTTGCTATTCTATGTCTCATGACTATCCTTGGCCTTGTACTCTCTTGCAAGGAATCAAGAATACTTTTTCAGGGGCAGAAATGTTGAATTAATCTTTAAAAAAAGTTTTCTCTTGGCACGTAGGAATGCAGAATCATGGAATCAAAATCACACACATTTCTACAAGGAATTAGAGCAAGGAAAAGTTGTCCACAGGTATTTTGCAGTTCTTGTTTGTTGCAAAAAAAGATTGGAGTACCTTACTTTTTATTAAAAAAAAGAAGTCCCCCAAAGAAAAGTGATAATAAGGTAATTTCTTTCATACATATGGAAGAATAACACACAAAAATTGCTATAATTAGACTTATTACCATTCATTTCAGCCTAAGATTATCCAGAGTTTTAATTCCATCTTCATTCTGGCAAAAATCCAGCATGTTTGTACAGTGGCAAGGGAGAGAGAGATGTATTGGTTATAGAAAAACATACAGTACTGCCAAGGAAACTCCAAAACCAGGGAATTATACAGGTGACTAAGAACAGCAGCCAGATGAAATGGTGACAGACATTAGGCAATTTTCCCAGAAAAAAAATTTGTAGCAAAACATAATACTCATATGCTACCGATATTGAGGCAGGGATATAAAATAATTTCAGTCATTAAGAAAAGAAAAAAAAGAAAAGGCCAACATGCATTTCTTTTAGTACCACTCTCAGTCAGTTTCCTGATATATGGTTTCATTTTAGGTGTTTTGTTTTAGTCAGAAAATTCTAGGAAAGAAAAGGAGGTACCTAGACAAGAAAATCACATTTGCTATTGTATTTTTATGGAGCTTTATTCCACATTTGGTTTGACTGCAGCAGAGAAATGGAAACATCTCCGTGGGGCATTACTGCCTGATATTCCTCTTCAGGGAGATTTTCTGTTTTCCATTTGTGCATCTATTTTATCACTTCTGGACAGAAGGTTCAGAGTTATAAGGAAAAGAACTCTCCTTTGATGTTGTTCCTGGACACCTGAGTTTAAACACTGCCCCTGGAGACAAACTGACCCAATAAAAACATCCTACAGCCACCCTAAAATGCTTTTCCTGGGTACAGGTATTTGGAAACATTTTTCTGAAGCAGTTCTTTGCCCCAGCAGAAATTCAGAGACTTCACTTGTCATCAACAACGGTGTGGGAGACAGAGAAATGAGCTGTGGTCTCGAGTCCTGAGTGTCACAGGACCAAACCTTAAGGTCTCAAAAGGATGTCTGGCTTGGTTAGTAATACATTACACTAGAGCTGGAGAGAGTGGAACAAGTCAAAGGAATAAAAACTAGTCCAGCTTTTCTAAAGCAGGAAGAGACTATTTGAGAGAGCTGTTTGTTTTTTTGGGGGGGGTCTTGGTACTAATTGAGTGACACTGATGATAATATTCCTTCTTTATAGCCTGACTTTATAAAACCACTGCACAGGAGTGTACAAGACACCCATTTTCAGTCCTGATCTCAGACGTTGTCCTCCATCATCAGCCCACAGAATTCTATAAAGTTAAGAATGATTCTCTTTAGATCCACCTTCTTGTAAGATTTCTTACTAATTCTTTTTATGTTTCTCCATTCTCCACTGATCCAAGCAGGTCTGTGGTCATGAGCTTGGGCAGAGGGCAGAGAAGTTTGTTTTAGAGTAAGTTCACCTAAAGCCTGCCTTCTTTCAATAATGATGATATTTTTGCAGATATTACTTGAAGACTAAAGCTCCCTGTGAGGCTTATACCAGTTTATGTCATTCACATTAAAGTCACCATTTATCAGGAAGTTAAACCTGTACTTACTTAAGATTCAGCTTCACCCTGTAGAGTTGAATTTATTTTGAATGCCTGAAAACAGTTAGTTATTTAAACTTCTGCCTGATAAAGCAGCTTACACACTAATATGTGTGTTTATAAGTGCATAATCTATATTTCAAAATTTATTTGACACACAGTTAAAGAGGCATTTATAATTCTATACCTCCATCGACATGTTAAAAATCAATGCTGACCTTGCTTTGACCTTAACATTTCACAACAGGCAAATGAATATTGAAGTGCAAAATTGGATTTGTGCACCTTTATTTTACAAGTGCCTATTTGGAGCACTCCTGCGGTCTACTTTGTGAGGCAGAAAGAACTTTCAAAAGGTTAAAAGTTAGCAAACAGCTACGGGGAGGACGAGGGAGGGAAAAGAAAGCCTAACTCAATATAATTTGTGAATAACCACGATACCAAGGGAAATTATTTCAACTAGAGCTTCTAATGCTGAATCACCATGGTATATTTAAGGAGCATTCCACAAAAAAGACAAGGAGAATGCTTTATCTACTTTTCTTTGGATTTTGTACAGCAATGCTGATGCCACAAGTCATGAAAGTTTGACTACCACAGAAATACGAAGCAAAATTTTCAGGGTGTGTTGACTTCAAAATACTCAGGAATACTTTTTTGGACCCTCCCCAATAAACTGCCCTTTCTAATAAAAGCAGTGACTTTTGAAGGAACAGTTTGAACACAATCCTCACATTGTGACAACCAATGTTTTCTGGACCCTATGAACAGATAAATTAACACTGAGTCTTCGAGCAATTAAATCTTTTTCTCTTCTTTCAGCTGAAAGAAAATGAAAAGCACACCAAGAGGTGTCCTTCAGATAAAGTCTAAAAATATACATCATACTTCAGGACTCTTAGAAAAGAAAAAGGCAGAAGATATAAAGATAAATCAGGAACAGCAGTGACTGGAGCATTAACCTCTCTGCTGTCTCTTCAGCAAAAGGACAGGTCACCATTTCATCTTAATCTCCCCAGGTAACTTCCTCCTCAATAAAATCCTGACTGTATTAATTTTACATTCTATTGGGTGAGATCCCGTTCTCCAAAGCCAGAAATGCTAAATACACATGTATGTGGTTTTCATTCATCTGGGCTATCATACCCTCAAATCTTCCACTTTTTTCTCCCCAAGTTCCACCATGTCACGGCTGAGTATTTGCAGTTTGTAAGGGCAGGCCTTACACAGGGTTGGTGCTACATTAACATTAGAATCAATATTTTAGAACATATGTAAATAATTTCAGCATCTTGTTGCTGAAGATTAAAGCATATGCTGAAGTTTGTGTCCTCTGAACAGTGCCAGTAACTCAAGCTGAAGTTGACAAACAAGAGTAAAGAGTAGAAAGACAGCGTATTAGGTAGATAGACATAAAAATACAAGAAGAATACAGTAACCGTATTTTTTAGGAAAAATTTATGTAGTCCAGGCCTAGGGTTTTGGTTTTGTTTTGGCCTTCTTCTTTATGATCTGTTTATTCAATTGAGAATTCTCTCTCACCATCTGCATGAAGACCTGTTTTGCTGTTATTGTAATTAAAAAAAAAAAAGACCATTAAGCTTTATGTCTGTGTAATTCTAGCCTTCAGCACACAGGTGAGTTCTGTTTTTACTTTTTAGCAAGGTTTTCCTTGCATAGCTTCATGCGAAGAAACCATGGTTCCTCCTTGACTCATTCCACCCTCACAAGAACTCAGGGAAAAAACCAAAAATCATCCTTCCACTGAAAACCATCATTTGTAATTTCTACCTCATTCAATTCCACACAGATTTATCTCCACAGGAGACAGAGCAAATAATCAGAATTTATTTCTGAGGCATTTCAGACCTTAGCAAGATTTGCAGCAGCTGCTCTCCTCAGGCTTTCTTTTTGGCCATATTTTGCTGTTTCTACATTTTCTGCATTCCAGAACAATTCTGGTCCTGAAGCAGTCGTTTTGTAACAACCTTCACTCACACGTAAAACAAACCATCCAGTACATGAAGTTTAAGCTAAGCCACTGTGGATTCTTCCTAAGCCTGGCATGCAAGTTAAAAATCTATATTCTGAAAACTGGATATTCACTTCTGCATCCATGTCCTTGTAGATGCAAGCTTGACAGTAAGTTGGCTTTTTTTTCTTTTTATCCCCACTCTTCTTTCACCTATGAGAATTCTCTCTCGCTGGTCAGATATAGATTTGGCAGTGGAAGAAAATCATGACATGTATCATAAGCTTCAGCTCAGTAGCAAAGGTTTATGCCAGAGGCAAAGCTGTAGGCACAAATAAATAAATAAATTTAGGAGACCTGACATTATATTGGTGTGCAATGTCACAGTTGCTGTGGAAACCATCTTATGACTTTTTTAATGCCTCAAAGAAAAAAAACACCTTCTTGTTACTTTCTCTGCAGAACAATATTTTAGCTGATTTTAAACTACTAATGAATTATTTGAAAGGCTGAGAGAGCTCAGGGTGTTCAGCCCAGAGAAAAGGCAGTTGTGGGGAGACCTTAGAGCCCCTTCCAGTGCCTAAAGGGGGCTTACAAGGAAGATGGGGACAGAATTTTTAGCAGGGCCTGTGGTAAAAGGACAAGAGGTATTGGTTTTAAACTCAAGGAGGGAAGAGTAAAAGTAGCTGTAAGGAAGAAATTTTCTATGATGAGGGTGGTGAGACACTGGAACAGGTTCTTCAGAGAGGTGGTGGATGTGTCATCCGTTCAAGGTCAGGTTGGACAGGGCTGTGAGCAACCTGACCTTGATGAAGAAGTCCCTGCTTGTTGCAGGGGTTAAACAGGATGGCCTTTAAATGTCCCTTTCACACAAAACCATTTTTTGAATCTATGAATCACTTTCTGGAACACAAAGAAGTTGAAAGACAACATAAAGCCCCTACACATTAGTTCTAGTTTGAACTAGAAACTTAAGTTTGTAGAAAATAAAAACTTTTTTAGACAATAGCACACATTTTCTTTCATAGTCTCTGTTCAATCTTTTTGATGAAATGACTTTGACAACAGGTACATTTAAGTTTAGCTTTATGACCCCTGTGTAGGTTTAGTTTCATTACATTTGTTCAGGTTCCGGACCCTTACTAAAAAGCAGCACAATTGGTTCAAATGGCACTGCTCGTGCAGGGTGAGCTTTCTGGAATGAGTAATTTAGCAGAATCATGCCTCATTTCTAGCTGAGGACTGCTCTGCTCTCGTTCTTTGAAGCAGGTGGCTATTGAACAGTTCTGAGAAGGTTGAGAAGCTGTTCACATATAAAACATGGCAACTGAGTCGAATGATCTCTCTGTTGCTGCATAAACAGAACAAACCAGTGTTCTAAATTAACGTGATTCATTAATAAAAATGCACGTGACAGTTCTTGTATGCATCCTGGTAATTGTTACATTTACAACATAGTATATTACATATTATTTTATGGCAGCTCATTGTTGCAATGAGTATGATCACAGTTAGAGTGCTGGCAACAAATTCTAAGAATACCAAAAAACCAGCAGTGAAACAAAATGGTAATAACATCAAAAGGAATACAGCAAATAAATTACCTCTTTTGGCTTTCTTAAAGCAACTGAACAATACCCACACTGCTTTATTTCTTCTTCTGATACATATAACTTCATAGAAACCAATACTCACTGTGTTATTCTTCCCCTTTTGACTACTGAAAATAAGGTTGACCTACCATTTAACAGCTTCAGCTTCAGACTGAAGTACCTTTTTACAACTATTTTGTGATGTAAGACATTAAAAATTGTGCTTACAGGGAGTTTTGGATATTTTAATATAGTCTTGCATGGCTTTTCACTGAAGATTGAACTAATGCATGAAATTGAGACAAATAAAAAAAAATTAAAAGGATTGCAAAAAAAAATTACCAAGTCATTCTCACAACTTAAAATTAAAGTATGCAAAATGTCAGTTATGACCAAGATAAGACAGAAGAAAATGTCTAAAAACAAAGCAAATTTGTTTTATTCTGATTATTTTACTTTCTTTTTAATAAGGTTTCCTGTATTTTCATCAAATATGCAGAATACTCTCATTAGATGCCACGGATTTAAGGAACATAAAATCCTACTGAAAAACCATTTTATACCATGAAACTTTTACAATATAGTGTAATTTTTTGAAGTAGTCCCCTACAATTTCACTTATGGGCATGGTAATATGACAGAATTTGGGATTTTTTAAACAATGCAGTTGTAAATCTGTTGCTTGTTGCAGGAAAGTATTATTTAGTCGTTAAATTTAAGATGATGCAGAGTGATGACAACAATAATTTTCACCCATTTAAGGAGGACCATGTTCCTTCTGCAGTTTTACTCCTCTTTCTGTATTTAGGCCATAAATATCATAGTGCAATTAGTGATTTACCTCTAAAACTAAACCTGAGAGCTTTCCTGCATTTTTAATTTTGCAGCAAGCAGTGTAGATGTTGCTTCAGGCAGCACTTGGTCAAGCGTCTGGCTTCTTCTCAGAAGCAGAATAAATCACATTCCTTTCAGAAGCATTATTGTCACACAAACAATCAAGATTTCTGTTGCTGAGAAATTTCTGGGCTGGTAACTGACAGGAAGGAATGTCAAGCATGTTCTGTGAGACATGGTAGCCGTCTACTTTCTTGGTAGGTCTTCCAGGAGGCCTTGAGCTTGTTCATTCCTTGTATGGGTGCCTTGAAAGTTTGTGCTCAGCAGTTACGAGAGGAAAACCCCTCTCACACCTCTTATTTCACGTTAAATCGTCCTAAGTCTACAGAACACAGGAACTTCTGGAGCAGCTGTTAACGACAGACTAGCTCCAAACCTTTTCAGCTCATCATAGGATCCTAAAATTGCTTAGGTTGGAAATGACCTCTAAGACCATTGAGTCCAACCATTATCCAGCACTGTCACGATCACCGCTAACCCCTGTCCCCAAGTGCTCCATCTACACGGCTTTTAAATCCATCCACGGGTGGGGACTCCACCACCTCCCAAGTGGACAGCTCTTTAACTGAAGGAACTTTTCCTGATACTGATCCTAAACCTCCCCTGGCCCAGCCTGAGGCCGTTCCCTCTCCTCTTGTCCCTGTTCCCTGGGAGCAGAGCCCGCGATCCCTCCCGGCTGCCCCCTCCTGTCGGAGTTGTGCAGAGCCACAAGGTCCCCCCTGAGCCTCCTTTTCTCCAGGCTGAGCCCCTTTCCCAGCTCCCTCAGCTTCTCCTGGGGCTCCAGCCCCTTCCCAGCTCCGTTCCCTTCCCTGGACACGCTCCAGCCCCTCAATTCCTTGTCGTGAGGGGCCCAGAACTGGACACAGCACTCGACGAGGTGCGGCCTCAGCAGTGCCCAGCACAGGGACGGTCACTGCCCTGCTCCTGCTGCCGCACCATGGCTGGCACAGCCCAGGGGCCATCAGCCTCTTGCCCCCCTGGGCACCCCTGGGCTCATGTCCAGCCGCTGTCACCAGCACCCCCAGGGCCTTTCCCAGCTCTCCAGCCCCTCTGCCTCAGCCTGGAGCTGCAGGGTGTTGTTGTGACCCAAGGGCAGGACCCAGCACTTGGCCTGGTTGACCCTCACACCATTGGCCTCATCTCATCAATCCAGCCTGTCCAGATCATCAATAAAGATATTAAATACTACAAGCCCCTATACTGAGCCCTGGGGACCACCACTGGTGACCTGAATTCCACTCACTTCTGGTCTTTGGGGCCATCCATCCAGGCAGTGTTTTAACCAGGGAAGAGCACAGCTGTCCAAGCCATGATCAGACAGTTTCTCCGGTAAAAAACTATGGGACACAGTGTCCAAGTCCTTCCTGAAGTCCTCAGGGCCAGGCAGACATCACCCACAGCCTTTCCCTCATCCACTCAGCAGGTCACCTCGGCATAGAAGGAGGTGAGGTTGCTCACAGGAATGAAATATTCACAAGGTATTTATCTTTTTTTCTTTCCCACACCAGAATCTGTTTGTCCAGCTAGAGCTACTTCTCTCATTGTCTCATATTGCACAAACTGTTTTCTTTCAGCCTTTGCTGATTTTTCTTTCATTTCTGCCATGAAAGCTTAGTGGTTTTTTTACGCAAATGAGAAAACGCCAGACAAAACCTCTGAGAAATCTTTCAAAGTTGTGTGTGGAGACTGAAACTAGGAAGTGCTTTGCACTGGTAGACTTGCACACTGCTTTGAAAGTGTCCTCCTGCTTCTCATGTCTGTTATGTTTTTGGCAAGGGGCATTCAACATAACTTTTTCATTTCTTTACACTTCTTTAAAAAAATAAAAAAAGAGAGAATTTACATATATTTATTTGCATGCTTGAACAAGCCAGAAAAAAATGTTTAGTCCCCAGACATCCGTGTCTACCTCTACTTCCACTGGCAATTAAAACCACTTTGGAACCCATGTTTTTCAAGTCATTCATCCTTGCTTTCTGCAGCTTGAACTGATTGAAACGTGCACTTTTATGTCCTGAATGCAAAGCTTGTCACATGTAGCTCTGACAGTATTTAGACAAACAAACATCCTACACTAAAGGTCCTCACACTGCTTCAAATAAAATTATTTCATGCCAGTATACAGGTGTTTGTGTGTGCAAGCTTGTATATACATGTCTGATTTCAAATTTATCTCAAAATAAATATACTGGAATACAGACTACATTTGGAAATATATTCTAGTTCTATATAATTTGTAAAATTTACATGCTTAAATATGAATATATACATATGTATAAGCGTGCATATATATAAGCATGCAAATTTTACAAGTTTCCTAATATATCTATGTATTTATTTTCATGATCAATGAAAGGGGAAAATCATCCATTAGGCAGGAGTATTTAGGCTTGCTGCAGTGAGCTTTGGCTGGCTAATAGGGGCACTTTTCTGAAACACTTGGGAAGTGGTAGAGGACACAGGAGCTGTACCAGTGTTTGGGACGAGGATTTCTGGTATTGCTAAAGCCTCATTAAAGACAAAATATGATACCAAAAAAGGAGCTACTAGGCTTGGGATGCCTTAATAAAGACCATAAAATCACAGAGTCACAGAAGGGTTTAGGCTGGAAGAAACTTTGAAGCTCATCTCATTGCCACCCCTGCCATGGGCAGGGACACCTTCCACTGTCCCAGGCTGCTCCAAGCCCAATGTCCAGCCTGGCCTTGGACACTGCCAGGGATCCAGGGGCAGCCACAGCTGCTCTGGGCACCCTGTGCCAGGGCCTCCCCACCCTCCCAGGGAACAATTCCTTCCCAATATCCCATCCATCCCTGCCCTCTGGCANAGTTTGGGGTCCCAGCATAGGGGGGGTTTGGGGTCCCAGCTCAGCACGGTTTGGGGTCCCAGCACAGGGGGGGTTTGGGGTCCCAGCACAGGGGGTTTGGGGTCCCAGCTCTCCCCCAGAGCACCCCCAGGGCTTCTCCCAGGGCTGCTCCATCTGCTCAGCCCCAGCCTGGATCCAGCCAGGGCTGCCCTGACCCAGGAGCAGCACCAGCCCCTGGCCTGGTTAAGCCTCATGAGATCCCCATGGGCCACTTCTGGGGATGTCCAGGTCCCTCTGGATGGCCCCATCCCTCAGGGGTGTCACTGCACCTCTCATGATGATATTCTACTGCAGAAGCAGCTTATTTTGAATGAAGTTTTGGTTAATGCTGCTGTGGATTTGTCGGAGAGGAAGAAAACGTGAAGAGTTCAGGGCTGCAAATCGCTCTTCAACAAGCAGACACAGCTGCGGCATATCTGCAACAGAGAATGATGAAAAGAATGAATGTGGAAGAACTTGACCAAATGAGCTACATTTTCTACTAACAACTTCTCCAATTTGTTGTCATGGAATGAAACTGAAATTTTCAGGCAGTATTTAGATGAAAATAATTGGTGGCAGTACAAAGTACTGTTAGTCTGTGAGTATTTAAACATTTCAAAATGCCACGACAAATGCAAGTCACTTTTTCTCTGACTAATACTCATGTCAGGTTGATATGAAAGCATAAATAGTTCACATAATTTAATTTAGACTGTAAACTTATATAGTCTTATGTCACTTAGTTCAAATGTTTAGGAGAAGAGAATGTGTATCATCACCTGCATACAGTGATTACGAAAGGTTTAGTAAAACACCTTTTATCTTCATATATTAAATCATCTATTACGAGTATAAATGCTTATTATATTAAGCATGTAGTGGTATTTCATGTGTTGTCTTAAGTATGTTTCTAACAGTTACCTTAGGTGGAAGTGTTTAATAGGTCATTAGTAAACCCTTGCTGTGAATAGCTATATATAGAGTACAGCATTAAGAGTTATGTATAGTGGCAGTGTGTGGCAGTAGGCTTTCAATTCTTGGATGTGTTGGTATAACAAATTAAAATGTTTATTTTAAAATATCATAAAAAAATAGCCAAAGGTCTGAGTGCCTTTATTGCATTTAATTTGTAATGAAATATTAATGAAAGGAATTAAATTTCTGGTTGTACCACATGTGATTTAAAATTTGAAACAAGTCTGTAAATTAACAAAGTGGTTCATCATTCATTCAAAGTCCAACGGGTCAGGGATCTTATTTTAATAATATTAACTGCTTTCATCCATTTTGTTTCTCACATTTTATTGAGAAGTTCTTGTGCCTTCGTCACAGTCTTCACAAACTTGTCCTTTCCTTGCCCTTCTCACAAGCCTAACAAGGATTCAGGAGTTTACAGTTAACAAAGTGAGAAAGTGATAAACTCTTCTAAAACTTCTGAAGTATCAAAATTTCCTGTGTTTGCGACAATGCTGTCACAAAATTTACAGTGAGAACAATATTCATAATGAACAGTCAGACCATTTTTTAATATAACTTAACCTGAGTGCAGTCAAGGGTTTTTTTTTTTGCCTGGAGTCCAAAGTTGCATGTTCGTATAGTTAAAGTAAAAAAAGAGGGATATGGACAAAAATATTGAGTCACTGGAGATATTTTATTTTCTCTAAGACACTCAACAATGCATCTTGTTTATTTTTTGTTATGAAACAGATTAAAAGACCATATATCAATGTTTTTATGATAAAAAAAAGAAAATGGAATAATATTGCATTTTACTAAAGGAAGTCTGAAATTTTTTAATTCACTGGAAGTTGTATGTTTCCAAACACAGAATAAACCTGTCCCCCCATCCCCAACAAACAATTATAGACAAAGAAAATTGGAAGACAGTACTGGCTATGGAGAAGAAAAGCATTCTGCCAGTAGGAACAAATGTGTTTTAAAAGAATCATATTTGATTTTTTTTTTTAGTGGTTGCAAACTGAAATAGTAACCAGAGTGCACTGCAGTAATCAAATCTAATACATTAAATAATTTGAAAATTACGTGACCAGATAGAGATAGGTTTGCCTGTGCCTCCACCAGTACATAGGGGAATTAGTCAGATGACAGGAAACTCCAAATATTGCAGCTTGTAACTCTGACCGGAACCAGGACAAAAAGTTAGACTCATAAGTGGTTATTTTAGGCCAAATTTCTCTAGTAATATTTCTCCTTCCTCACTGTGATGATCATACTGCTCTTACAAGTTAGGAACATCTCACTGAAGTGTACGATCTTCCTATGATGATGCAAATCCTCAGAAATTGGGCCAGGGACTGCAAACCAAACACAATAAAACCCCCAAAGCAACCAACCAATCAACCAACCAAACAAACAAAAAACAAAAAAACTCCAAACAAACAACCCCCCCCCCAAAAAAAAACCCAAAGAAAAATAAACCAAACAACAAAAAGCCAAACAAAAAGCAAAACAACAAAACAACAAAAAAAAGCACAATGAAAAACAACCAAAAACACCAAACCATGAAAAAACAATGAACACAACCCCCCAAAGAACAACAAAATGAAACAACAGAAAAAAAACACCCCGAAACAACAAGAATTCCTGAAACTCAGCTTTCACTCTGTTTTTTCAACTTCTCCATTGCACATAACTCTTTTTTAGTGATTTATACTATTAGACATGCTTTGAAGGGCTCCATGATAGGAGATGGAGGAGGGAGGAGACATTGCAACAACCATGACTTTTCTAAGCTTCTTAACACCTGTGTAAGTAAATTTAAAGCATAAATGGTTTGTAATTAGTGTTTAATTAATAATTTATGGTTGTATTCAATGCAAAAGCATGCCCAAAAAGATTAGAGAGGATCAAATCCAATAGAAAGGAGAGGGGAAAAAAAAAAAGGAGGTGTTGAATACAGCTCTTAGAGCATGGGCTACATATGGGTCAAGGAGAAAAAAAGGATGTCATGACAGATTGAAAGGTTCCGAGGGTCCCTGAAGACCCAAATATTAGAAAGCATGTGAAAGAAACCAAGAAAACGCCAACAGAAGGTATGTGCTTCAGAGGAAATTGGGAAAGGGATCATTTGTTTATTTACCTGTCTTAAAATTTGCCAATTGAATGAATTTGGTAAGGATCGCCATGGAGTGAGGATAAACCCGTCCGTCATCCACAAGAAATAATTAAAGCAAGTCAATCCATGGCACATGTCATGCAAAATTAAATCAGCCCTGAAATGAGTAAACCATTTTCTGTTGAAGTGTCTCTCTGTGAGAGTGCAGCTTCAGAATTTCTGGTCCCTCCAAAGAGGATCCAACACACCCCTCATGCTGACAGCTCAGCAGAATCCCACAGAGGAGAGGTGCCTGCAGGAAAAATCCATCCTGTGATAAACTGACAGTCAGGGAAGAGTCATTATAGCAGTTTGGGGCCATTTAGTTCAGGTTTTGCCAGTAGCTGAGCACTGGATGAACTGAACAGGGAAAAGTTTAACATCTCCATGCAGTATTGCTGTAGTCAGTACCCCATCAGAAAAGAGTCACACATTGTATACATTTGGATCCTGAGAAATGACAACATTTTGTGTGAGTATAAAAGAAATATTAATAATATTGACTCCTGAATGCATGCTGACATTCAAATTCCCAGAACACACCCAGAGCAATAATTATTAATTTTCTAGTCAGAGCGATGTAACTCAATATGGAAACAAAAACTTGGAGGCATTCAGACTTCCCCTTTCCTGTCTGCTTTTAAATGCTTTTATCTTGAATACTAGTTTTTTGTGTATTCCAGAGCTGTTGCACATCTGACCAGATCCCAGCTGAACCAGTATGAACCTCTAGTGACTGAGAAACCAGAGCTTCAGCAGCCCATCAATGAAAGCTCACCAAATGTTTGTGAATTGCCTTGCCCAGTGGCAACGTGCGAGTTGGAACAAGTAAATAGGCCAGAGGATGTGGAAAAGTCTCCTGCTGACATAAAATGACATCTGTTAGGTAGGTCAGAGCAGAGGCAATGCAATCAGAGTGCTGCCAGCATGGCACTTACACTCAGCTCAATCTAGCATGATATGGTGATTAGTGATACCACTCAGAGGTGGTTCCTAAAGATTATTTTTTTTCCTATCCTAAAGATGCATCTCCCTAAAAACATCACAGTGGGGGTCAACATTTATTGTCTCCAAATGACTGCAGGTCAGTATTGCACATTACACAGGATTTCTCATCCTTTTTGTCCACAGGTCTCTGTCTTGTATATCAAACACAAGGATCTGAAAGATAAGCTCAGATTTTATTTATTTATTTTTGTAGTAGGTGACTCCTATTTTCAGGTGAAAGAGCTTTGGATCTGGTTATGTAGAAGATTTCTGTTCTGATTGCTGTCTTTATGATACAAGTACTTGTCATGTGTTTATAATTTCTGGGCAGTGAGTGGAGGAGTGGAAATGGCTTGAGAAACAGCATAATCTATGATTTTGAACAGAACAAAGCAAAACCAGAAGCTTTTCCTCCATAGCCCTTTCTACTGGTGTGGCCATGTCTCTAAAAGAATTTGACTTCAAAATTACATTTGTCATGTTAAACCAAAAAAAAGTAACAAAACCCGCAATAAAAAAAATCAAAACAAAAAAAACAAACAGAAAAACTCGATCAACCCAAACCAAAAAAATTAATTCAAAGCCATATGGTAAAGGCCTGCCATGAGTGTTGAATACCTGGTGTGAGTTGTGTGTTCATCTTTAGGTTGTGATGAAAATAGTTCAAGACATATTTTGGCCATATTTTGTGTTACTTGCCATTTCTTGTGTTCCTCGGCAGGCTGAGGAGGTTGGAGAGAAATTGCAGCAATACCACAGGAATAGGTGTGGTATTTTTGTTTCTTTTGGAAACAAACAGTGATGAGGACACGAGAACCCCATGGAACACTCCAAGTTGGGGCAGAGTGGCTGGAAAGCTGGGAAAGGGCCCTCTTGATAGGAGATTGAGGGGCTGGGGAGTGTTCAGGGAAGAGAATTGAGCTGGGGAAGTGTCTGGAGGCCCAGGAGCGGCTGAAGGAGCTGGGAAAGGGGCTCAGCCTGGAGAAAAGGAGCTCAGGGGGGACCTTGTGGCTCTGCACAACTCCCTGACAGGAGGGGGCAGCCGGGGGGGATCGCGGGCTCTGCTCTCAGGGAACAGGAACAGGGACAGGATGAGAGAGAATGGCCTCAAGCTGTGCCAGGGGAGGCTCAGGTTGGACATCAGCAGGAATTTGTGCATGGAAAGGGTGGTCAGGCCTTGGCAGGGGCTGCCCAGGGAGGTTTGGAGTGCCCATCCCTGGAGGTGTCTGAGGAAGGGCTGGAGGTGGCACTGAGTGCTCTGGGCTGGGGACAAGGTAGGCATCAGCCACAGGTTGGTTTTGGAGGTCTTTTCCAACCTAAATGATTTTGTGATTCTGTGATTCTAATTTTAGGAATATACTGGTGGTCAGGCACTGAGGAGAAAAGAAGGAAAGCTGATGAGGAGCATGGAAATTGATATTTCCTCAGTACCCACCAGCTTCCAGTTTCTTCCACTTGAACCTGGTCCTTCCCACCTGCATTAAGACTTACTCAAAGGTTGGACTGGATGATCTTGAAGGTCTTTTCCAACCTAAATGATCCTGTGATTCTCTGAGTACAATTTAAGATTAAAAAATGCACTCAGAGGGGAATGTGTGAACACACTACTGTGCATCTGCTGCTGACAGTCGCTTCGTCCTTTCTCAGGGCTGTGGTGATCATGTGGTGATATTTATTAAAACTCCTTGCGTCAGACAGAGTAGAACAGGTTAGCATATAACACCACTGCTTTTCGATTTCAGATTAGGAACATTGTGATGTTTTTTGGGCCACAGCTCCTTTTTGTGTGCTTTCAGGACCACAGGGGGGCTGCCAGATCCCACAAGACTTGATCGTGGCACCTGCAGAGGCTCCAAGGTCATTACAACACCTACAGAGGCATCCTAAGGCATGGAAACATTTGCTTTCTTGTATTTAAGGATTTTTAAATTTTTATTTTGCTCCTTTTCCATATATTTTTCTGGTAAAATTCATTTTTAAATCCAAACTTTTTCCTCCCACCAGAAAAATCTTTTACTCTAATCCCGTTAGGACAACTGGAAAATTGTTTAGGAGGCTGATGGCTTCAACAAATGTACATAAAGTGTAATTGGCCTGCATTGTCAGCAGGTAATTCAGTGGTTTCTGTCTCAGACTGTCTGCAGATTCTCTAGGATTAAGAGTCAGATCTGTTTCTTATACCAAAAATAAAAATTAGCTAAGAGCAACAAATGAAAATATACAAGCCCCAAACACAGTGTTTGTGGTCTCTTAGTAGGTAAAAATGGGTTATTTATAAAGGTAAGGCATTTCAGATATGAATGGAACTACTAGTAAAAATTCTCATAACTTTGCAGAGACCTATATTTGGTTTTGAAAAGCATTTTTAAAAAATATGAAGTGTATTAAATACTTTTAAATAAGCAACAACTACAGAAAAGCTGGATTTTAACCAATTCAGAATAGAGGTGTTTCTCTATGTTTTTTCAGCTTCTCTGATTTTAGTGTGCAGAGGAGGAGGGGTGAGGTACTGGAGGAATGAGGGAAATTCTGTACTTGTAGAAAATAAATAGCTTTTGGAAGATTTTTGTTTGAATATTCTATTTTGATCTACTTGGAGATCTCAAATTAGAAACTGCTGTGGATTTACTTTGAGCTCATCTCTTTATGCTTGTTTTTTATCTGTGTTGCTGCCTTATGTTCCAAATTACGAAAAATTGAACTTTTTATTGAGGTGTCTGTTTACTGATTTAATATTTTTAAAAGTAAAGCTGTTCAGGAGTCTTAAAAAGCCGTAAAAGCCAGTATTTCACCCTATTTTAATACTCAATTTGATTGAATATTGGTTGCTATAACTACTGAAATGAAACAGACTTTAAGTGTTAGGTGCTGGAATCTGACACTTTAAACTGACTTCACAATGTAAAAGCTCCTGTGAAGACATGGCACTAAAAAGAATTATTAGCATATTTATATTTACTTCTGACATGTGAAATACGCACCTTTAAAATGGAAATTCATTTTTAGAGGCAGAAATATGTTATTTTGTTAACCAACAACCTGCTGATTTTTTTGTGGGGTTTTTTCTTCTCCTAAAAGACTCAGTACAGCCATTTTCATGTGAAATGAAAATTGATTTTATAAAATTTTAATTTCTCTGTGTAATTCCAGAACAAGTAACAGCAGTGAGTACATATAATTAGCTGTGTCTAACAAAACAACTAACGTGAGATTTCTTTCTTTCCTTGAGTCTTCCAGAGAAGTTTAGAGCTTACTAAAACTGTCAGCAGATTGTAGGAAACTAGGAAAATTAAAAAGCTGAATTTTTTTTTGTGTCAAAGTTTTTAAAATTGCAACACATTTTCAATTGCAGCAGCATTCCCATTTCCTATCAATTTTTTTTTATCACGATGTTAAATGGGTATTAAAACTAAAATACAGTAAACTATTTCCTTCTTACTGGCCATTATGCCCTTTCTAGGGGTTCAGTGGGAACCTCTGTCCCAGGTATTCCTTACTACATAAATGACTTTTGCTGAGGAAAACTGTTTACTCAGTGATAAAAAAGAAAATAACTTTTTTTTTTTTTTAAGGATTCTGAGTTTTTAAGGACCAGCAAAGTAAGTGCGATTCAATTTCAGTCAGTGCTGATCACCCCTGATTCCCTGTGAATTTGTGGGGAACTGTCAGTTCTCATCAGTAAATATCTGTCATACAGGGTCTATAAACGTGTTAGTTTGAGGATTGTTATGTAGCATTCCTGCTCCTGGTTTCACCATCCTCTGCATTTTCTAATGACTTTTTCATGAACTACACAACTGCAATATTTTTTTCCAATTCAGAGACCATCTTCCGATAAGAAAATTATTTAGAAGACTATAAAATCGATAATATTTTAAACTGCAGCAATAAATAGTCTTGGGAGTGCTGGTGAGCCAGAGCCAAGGAATCCATTGAGCTAAACACAATCATTTATCTTAGCTGGATTACATGTGCAACTCACAATAAAAAAAGAAATCTTTTCCATTGTTCGGTTTGTTACGAATTGCCTGACATAAGTAATTTGCAGCCCCATATACTCTGCCATTCTGAAGGAAATCCAGCCTCAGATAAATTTTGGATCTGACTTACCAGGCACAGTTTTCATATGGGAAAAGGGAGTTTTATTTGATTCAGGGTTGCAGATTGGAGTAGGGAACGGAGCTGGGGAAGTGTCTGGAGGCCCAGGAGCAGCTGAAGGAGCTGGGAAAGGGGCTCAGCCTGGAGAAAAGGAGCTCAGGGGGGACCTTGTGGCTCTGCACAACTCCCTGACAGGAGGGGGCAGCCGGGGGGGATCGGGCTCTGCTCTCAGGGAACAGGAGCAGGGACAGGATGAGAGAGAATGGCCTCAAGCTGTGCCAGGGGAGGCTCAGGTTGGACATCAGCAGGAATTTGTGCATGGAAAGGGTGGTCAGGCCTTGGCAGGGGCTGCCCAGGGAGGTTTGGAGTGCCCATCCCTGGAGGTGTCTGAGGAAGGGCTGGAGGTGGCACTGAGTGCTCTGGGCTGGGGACAAGGTGGGGATCAGGCCTGAGATGGTCTCAGAGGTCTTTTCCAACCTCAGTGATTCTGCAATAGTCCCAACACCTGAGATGATCTTTAAAATACTCTAATTTATTCAGCTGGATTTTCAGAGAAAACATTTTGAAGAGAGAGCAACTTGTGAGTTTTCAGCGATAACGGCAGCCTCATGAGAAATTCGGTGAAACATCCAGGCACTTTGCATGTGCCCAACCACTTTGTGTGAGTCTATCATCTCTAGGCATCAAGTTAAATACTTCTGTCACAGCTAGTTCGTGCTCTTTTCACTTCTCAGTCTCACAAGCAGGGCATACTTGTTAACAGGCTTGTGTTTTTTTCATGAAAAAACAAAAGTGGAATAAGGGAAGCAACTAGTCTACACAGGGATATTCATGTATATTCAGTATGAGTGTAGGATTTGGCCTTGGAAATATGATCAGATTTTCAACGTTACTAGAAACATACACGATATGTGCTTTTTAAGATAATGAGCTAAAATCACAAGAATGTTCCTGAAAAGTGCGTTCAGATGTCCTGCAGGAGTAGCTCTTCATAAAGAATGAAAGAAACAGTTACTTTTTCTGTCTATCATGAATGTTGGAGAGAATTCATTATGAATTACTGATAAATAACAACCATTAAATCATACCACTATCAGATTTTTAACAAATATCCACCATCCTAAATTGCTAATGTCACCTTTTGTCAGCTTTCTGGAAGAGTGAAATTTATATTATGAAACTATAAGGTAAGGTAAAGGATGATAGTAACACTTCTGCATGACGTACTTTTAATTTGAAGTTATCATACTGATAATAAGCAATTTCTGCTCTCTGTGGTTTGTATATCAAGTTAAGTTTGACGAAGAAAACTGAAATTATGCCATCAACCAGAATTAGCATAAAACCACCTATCTACATGAGTAACTGCTTTTGCATGCAAAATTATATACAACAAATATGGATTTATGTGCAAATTTGATAATATTCTCACACATGAAATATAGACATAGTTTTAATAGTTTATATAATATAGTGCAATTTATGTTGCAATTTCCAATATTTTAATGCACCAGAAAGACATATTAATATCTGTGTGTTACTTCCCAACCATGCAGTTCCTTCTCTTTGATACCTTGCAAGAGATCCCTTAAAAGACATGAAGAGATTTGTTCACTGTTTAACAGAGCATAAAGATTTAATCATACTCAAGTGCAGAAAAGTAGTTACAGGTTCAGGAACCTCTTGCATTTGGTTCTGAAGAAATAAGTTTTCAACATGATCTATTGTTGGGATAACGATCAGGGACAGAGTCCCGCAGAGAATGAAGTATTCAAATAATTTCTAGAATTCAATGATTAAATCTGTGATATGATGTTTCAATTTCCCCTTCTTTGCCAGGGTTGTTTTGTGTGGTATTACTCATATATTTCACAGAGTGAACCTGACTTTCAGTGCATCGTGTGCTGTGCTAGGGAAGAAGAGGAAAATGTGATGGGTTTTGTCCCTTTATCTCCTTTTCTTGAGGGCCTCCCTCCTGTTATTTTTTTATGGGACCTGGGAGGCTGCAGGTGAGTGCTCTGGGGCTGTAATTGTGGTGTGCTTTGTCTGTCTTCACGCAGCAGAGTGGCAGCAAGGCATCACTGCAGCAGGAGAGAGTTGTATTCCCGGTGCACAGTCTATCAGCCCAAGCTTTGACCTGTAAGGAGTTGGTTAACTCCCAATTTCTTCAGGAGCAGCTGTGTGGAAAGGCAGCTTCTCTGTCAAAATTGATTCTGAGCTATGTGCAGATTGTTTCAGCTCTTGAAAGGGAAGGGAGGTGGAACTTTTGTGGGTGAGCCTGTGAAGCTTATTTGACTCACTTTGTGTTAAGCTTTGCATTTTGTAGGAGTCATTTATCCAGAAATGAGTGTCTGAAAGCGTTTTGCTTCTGTCAGCAGATGTTGAATGTGTTGTGTTTCAAAGGATCAAATAATTAGATTCCTTGGAAGTGAAAACTGAAAGGAGCAGGAGTTTCTCAGCAGCACACAGCCACAATTTGGAAGGAGGCTGTTGCAGAAGAGCGCAGAGCACGCTCCCATTTCCTGAGTGCTCATCTCTGTTTTAAAGCATTGTGGGTACAGAGGAGAGGTTCATCTTTGAAAATTTACCCAGAGGCACTGAGAAAGTTAAATAGACTGCTTCTCCATAAAAACAACTTTGTGAAAACACAAAATCTGATGAAAACTGTTGACCAAAGCCCCACTTGTCGGCACGAGGATTTTTGTTGCCATGCCTCCCCTCACACACCCACGCATGCCCACGCAGTTTCCCAGCAAGGCTGACATTTAGGCACACTCATAAACGGTTTATAGGAATTGCAAACTGCTGCTCAAGGCAAGATTTACAAAGTTCAGACTGCAAAGAGCAACAGGAAAGCAGCCCACAACCCAAAGACTCAATTTAGGCAATGACCTTGCTGGTAGAGCCCTCTTCTTTGATGAAGGCTTGGCACCTGAGGCATGGCTAAGCTCCCTGACTCATTAGGTGAGTTCCCTATGAAAACTATGAAAAAACCCAAACATCAATGACTCAGTTTAATTTCCTTCACTTCAGTTTAATTTCCTTCATTGCAGTTGCACAGAAAATTATTTGACTGAGCCCCTCTTCATTTTCCTATACTATCTGTATCTAAACAACACAATATTCCAAATTGTAAATAAAAATTCTGTTCATTTGACTGATAATGGTAGTTTAATCCTATAATGGGACTAACTCATTCTTCACTTCAAGCACAGCTGTTTGAAATTCAGTTATGGCATACATTTGTAACAATAAACCTTCAATGTGATACAATATTTTTATAAACTGAATTAAGTAATGCTTTTACAATAAATTAAATATCTGTGATCATAAAGGTTTTTTTAAATGTCTTCTTTTTCTGATCTTTTCCTCTCTTGATAGTTATTTATACTTTTTGAGTCCACATGAATCAGTGCAAAACAAGCACACATTTACTACTTCAGGTTAGCCACTGTGAGCATGAGGACATCTAAACTGACACAGAATATTAATTCCAACAATTTTATTTTAAAGCTTCATTTTTCCTAATTTGGAGAAGATGAGCATGGCAAAGTAGTTGCTTGAAATGGATGCTAAATTTTATTTATGCTTTTTTTTTCTATTATTTACATGGATTTACTTCCTACATGTATTGCAGTCTAAGGGTTTTTTTTAGTTTGGAATTTGTACCCTTTTCATCTCAAGGCTTTGCATCTGCTGTACATTGGAAGTGCTACAGAAACCTAAAAAAACCCTAAAAAATCTAAAAAATCTCTGGAAAAAAAACCATGAGTTGTAGATGCTTGAATAAAACAGTTAAAACTGCCAGAGTTACATCTCAAGAACCAGACTTTAATACATTCTCCCATATTGCAGAGCCAAAGAATAGTCCTTTACTGAGCATGTAGAGTATCCCACTTTGGCTGAGAGACTCTGAAATGTGTGTTTAAGTGGATTTATCTTGGCCACTAACTCTGGGACATATCCAAGCAATGTGTGTTTTACTGTAGTTTTGTCATAAGCCTTGAGAAAATTGAGGTGGTTTTAGCCATTTGCAGCTTTTTTTTTTGCTGTTCTGCTCCCTTCCAGACTGCAACTGTTGTGCTCATATTCTTCCTCTTTGGCTGGAGAAAGCAAACTCTTTAATAAAAAAAAAACCTTGAGGTTCACTAGAGCTCCATAAATGTGCATTTCTGCTTCTTTCTTGCATATTATTTGCATATATCAATGGCAATGGGGCAGTGGACAGGCCTGCATAAATATAGAAAATATAAAGCCACGGGAGTGGTCATTAAAATGTTTACTTGGGTATTCCTGTTTCAATCCCAATGACTGACATTTTGAGGTATCTTTTGGGGAGAGAGATGGAGAAATAAGGAAAAGAGCAGCTTCAAACTGAGGAAGGCAAACTGAACTAAAGGAACTGATATCAGTGTTAGTAGTACCAAGCAATGACAAAGAACTAATTATAAATAATATCTGTTATTAGTCATTACTAATTATGAGTATCATTACCAATTATAAGCAATAAGATGATTCCAGCAGGTGATCTCCATCTCTAGGGAAGGGAAAAAAAAGCCTAAACATCCTCTCTGTTTAACTTTCAGGGCAATATGTGACCTGCTTCAAATCTTGTGATTTGCATGAAAAAAAGCCAAAATTATTTTCCTTTTTTCCTTTTTAGCATTATTTGAGCATCAGTTTTTTGAGATTGACAGAAACAACTACTTCTCACCAAAAGTTCAGTGACAGGTGAATTCCTGCTGTATGGGCACAATGCAGTTACTTAAATTAGAAATATCTTTGTCATGGTCAAAGTTTCTTTTCAGAGTGGGGTTTTTTGTTTGGGGTTTTAGGGTTTTTTTGGTTGGTTGGTTGGTTTTTTGGGTTTTGGTTTTTTTTTTTAGATAAAATAAAAATAAATATAAATAAACTTCAGGGAGGATGGTCATATTACTCAGATATAAATCCCTAAATAAGACTCTAAAGTGTTGTACAAAGTGCTATCTGAGAAGACTGGTCCAATGACTATAAAGATATTTAAGATTTTATGTGTAAGGTGCTAACATTGAACACAATGACGTCTCATTTCAGAGAAGTCTGCTGACTGATTGCATCTGAACACCTGAATACATAGGTGAAATACTATATTCCCCCATACTTGGGAAAAGTGTGCACATGTTTCACAACTATTGTGCTCAGAGAGCCTGCAGTTGTATTTTTCCATCACTCATTTTTCCATCAGCGTGTGCTAACAAATTAAAAGCAAACATTTGCTTTTCAAATGGCACGTTATTAGGCTGAATGCAATTTTGAAGTTCCTCTTTGGTTGGCCGTAACAGAAAAAAAACCATTAATAATAAAAACCTAAATAATAATTTAAAAAAATAACTGCAAATGGTAAAGAAATTATACATTTCAGGAAGGAGTATCTAACACCTTTGAGTTCAGTGAGACTGTAGCTGTAGGTAAAGGTTTGTGTGTCTGCGCTGCAGGAATATATCTCTAGAGTTGAGAACAATATATTAAAAAGAGTTCTGCAGAGTTATAAGTTATAATTCAAATTCTCTTGTACTCTCCTCTCTGACCAGGGACCTTGCTTTTCGAAAAGTACAATCATATATTTTTATCACTACAGTAAAATGATACTTTCTCAAGCATTCCGTTGCCTGCAATTATTAACACTTAAAAATGCACGTTGAAACAAAATGTCATATTTCTCACTCCAAGTACAAATAGCCATTATTGCTAATTGACTTGAAATAGAGTCCCATACAAAATAAAAGGTCATCCACTTAGCAATTAGGTTTAAAAACATTTTTGGAGGAAGGTGCTATATTTTTTTTGCTAATTAAATTAATTTAAAAATAACTGCTCCTCAAAGATTATCCTCTAAGTTTTTAATTCCAATACAAATAATGTGAATAGTCACTTGTGCCAGGGCCTCACCACCCTCACAGGGAAGAATTTCTTCCTAATATTGAATCTAAACCTATGTTATTCTCTACTGCGGTAAAAAACTGCAACATTAAATATTATTTTTCCCTTATAGATCACAGAATTTGAAAGATAGGCTTGAAGGGCTGGAAATTACTTCCTTTGAGCAGCCAGATTTCACCCTGACAGTGAATGTTTCATCTGGGGAGGTGTGTAAGGCGTGGAGCTACCTGAGTGACCCATGCCAGTGTCCAGACCTGGACCTTGTTAACTGAAGGGAGTCTGCAATCTGGAAAATTGGCTTTTATTCCGTGTCAGCTTTCTCACAGAAGGGTGTTTTGAGCCACTTTTTGATAAAATATCTCATGTCCGGGTTGTGAAACTGTGTCATCAACAGTTACAGTGTGTTCAGATCATAATTCCATGATAAAGGTGTTACGATCACACAGCAAAACAACAGCACGGGTGTGACTTCATCAATCACATTTTGCTGCTGCTGAGAGTTTGTGGTGACATTAGGACTGAAACTACTTTGAAAATAAGCTGAATTAATGGCTCGGGTTTCGAAAATGAAGTTACTGAAATTAATCACGGCTAGGTGAATTACCAAGGGAAAGGAGTTCTAATAACTCAGAGCCATCAAACCCAAACACTCTGAACTAGAGAATCATTAAATTTTAGCCCCTAATACACTAAAAGCCACAGAATCACAGAATGTTTGAGAATTGAAGGGCTCTCTGGAAGTCATTTTGTCCAACCATCTTGCTGAGGACCTGGAGCAGGCCAGGTCCTGACCAGGACCACATCCCATGAGTTTTTGGGATAACTCCAAGGATGGAGGATCCACACCTCTCTGGGAAATCTGTGCCCCTGCTCAGAGCACTGATGTCCTTTGTCACACCACCTCTCACCTTAGTGACATAAAACATAACTTCTGTTCCCTGAGAAAAACTGTGCTTTAGCAAAATTCAGGTGGAAAAGTAATTTGACTAATAAAATAATCTAAACAAAATGTTTCTGCCAATGTTTTCTTGTTCCTATAGGTGTCATTTTACCTCTGCTGAATTGATGACAGATTTCCTGATTAACTCCAAGAAAGATCAGGTTCTATCTCATTTGCACTCTTTAGAAACATGCCTCTGACCGAGAAATCAATCTGATCTTTCAATATACTTTATGTTACTTTTCAAAGTTCTGATTGGTAGCAAGCAGAGGAATAGCAGAATCAAAATGCAATGAGATGCTAAATCAGCATTCTAATCATATTAATTTTCCAAAAACCTTGCTGAAAGAAAAACAGAGAGAAGTAGACTTTTCATGATTTCTTAGTTGGTTTTGGTTTGTAACTTCCATTTTTACTCTTTTGGTCTATATATCTGTATGGGTATCCATCAGTATCATGGAATTAAAACTAACAAGAAAAGAAAGTTTAATTAAAAAAAAAAAAACAAACAGAAAAACCCAAACATGTTGGTAGCCATCCATCTCCATCAAGAGCATATTGTCAGTCAATATTCAATGTTTCAAATTTCAATCTTTACAAAGTATCGTAGTGAGTGGAATTTCTGAAAGTTTTTCTCACAAGCTCCTCCAAATCCGGTCAGGTTGTTGCAGAAAATTAAAGTGGAAGGGGAGGTGAAAACTGTCCAGCAGGACTGAGATCAGCATCCAAATTCAAAGCTGAAGTAACCAAAGCCTGCCAGGTTTGCTGTTTCACTGCAGATCTCACAGAAAGATTTCATTTCAAGGTATTCTTCACAAACATAAAAAGAGCAACACTAATGAACGATTTTTAACAGTCTTGCCTACAGTAATTTAAAAAAAAAATACCTGCAGACTAAGTGATTCTTCTTGAATTCTACCATAGAGTGCATGAGGACAACAATATAGAGCCAATAAAATTCACTACTCATCAGGCATCATTATTATGGTGATCATAATTCAATTCATATTCTTCAAAAGGGGAAGGTGACAGAGATATGGAGACTTCATACTAAACTGAGCTAATTAACATCATTAAATTTACACAGGATAAGGCATTTTAAGGGATACTTTTTCTGTCCTGAATTTTTAGAAGCACCAATTAAAACTAAGTTGTAAGGCCTTAATAATGAGAAATTGAAGAAGACACCATGAGATTTATCAACCAGTAATCTCACTGAGCACAACATAAAAGAGAGGAATATAAAATTTTTTTAACAGTAGCGAATGGAAGAGTATGGTTTCTTAATGTGTGTGTGTGTGTGCCCATCTGCCTGGAAAATAAGACAAAATTTGTAGCATTGCATATAAACAACAGCTTGACAAGGGCTGGAGGGACAGGACACAGGGAATGGCTTCCCACTGCCAGAGGGCAGGGCTGGATGGGATATTGGGAAGAAATTGTTCCCTGGGAGGGTGGGGAGGCCCTGGCACAGGGTGCCCAGAGAAGCTGTGGCTGCCCCTGGATCCGGCAGTGCCCAAGGCCAGGCTGGACATTGGGATTGGAGCAGCCTGGGACAGTGAAAGGTGTCCCTGCCCGTGGCAGGAGGATGGCACTGGATGGGCTTTGGGGTCCCTTCCAACCCAAATCATCCTGTGATTCTGTGATTCTATTATATTATCTTCGCAAAAAATCTTTTTGCCTGTGATTCCCCGAAAAGCACAGAGTTAAGAAATACTAAACATTAGGACACCCGTGTCGAGATGGTAAATCCATTGTCTTGAAGAGAGATGGAGAAGAAAGCTGCTTTGCTATGAAGAGAAGGATACTGAAAAGGAGTTTTCAGGACAGGTTCCTGCTGTTTTTCCAGCTTAAAGGAGCAGTTGTTTTAGAAGAAAAAAGGTTAAACACGGAGTCATCTAATTATTATGCTGTGCTACACACAACTGTGGCCAGAAATGTCTTCATGATCTTTCCTCATCTCTGCCAGGAGAAAGAACTCTAGATCTGAGACTGGCATCTATTAATATTCTCCAAACCCCAGAACTCCTCTTGTTCAGGGTTTTTTTTACCCC
>VWZW01007718.1:116269-132951 GCA_013397115.1 Edolisoma coerulescens | reverse complement strand
GGCTCGGAGGCTACTGGAGACGCAGGAATCTTTTCCCATTTCAGGCTTTGAAACCCCCAGCATCAAAATGTGCAAAATCTGTGAATGGACCCCAAAGCTGCTCTGAGGAGGGAAATGGCCTCATCCTGCACCCCCCGTTCTGCTCCTGGGGAGGGCACTCCACAGCCACCAAGGGGACAGTTCTGGGGACGTCATCCTGTCCCCACTGCCAGGGTTGGGGCATTTTGGGGCGTCACCAGGCAGAGGGGACCACAGAGCGCCCAGAGTCGGGAATTCCCGGTGACACATCGCTCCCGGCCAGGTGCCATGAGGCCGCGGGGCCGGGAAGCAGCTGCGGCTCCGGGGCTGGGTGCCAGCCAGGGACAAAGCCCCAGCCAGCCGGGATCCGTCCGCGCGTCACCGGGCCGGGCTGCGGTGTACCCGGGTCTGTCACCTAATTGCTGGGGACCGGCGTCTCCTCGTCATTTTGGGATGGCTGGGGACGTTTAACCCCTCAGGGGCTGGGAAACTGCGCTGGATCGGCCTCCCGGGGTCAGAGCAGCGGCACGGCACGACAAGGGTGTCACACATGCGCGACAGGGGTGTCACACCCGGCACAGCCCCAGGGCTGTACCTCTCAGAGATGCCCAAATCCACAAGTCCTGCCCTCCGCGGGGTGTGTTGGTGGTGGTGACAGTGACAAGCCAATGTCCCAGCTGGCACAGCTGCCGGGCTCAGACGCTGTTTTGGGGTGACACAGGAAAAGACAGAGGCATGCTTGGTGACATCTCGCTGTCATTCTGCTTGGTCTGTCCGTGGTCGCCCTGGCACAATCCCCTGCCGGTCCCTGTCACTCTCCTGGGTCCCCAACACCCTCCTGGTTCCTGTCACCGTGTTGGGTCGTTGTCACCCTACTGGTTCCTGTCACCCTGTTGCTCCCCATTACCATACTGGCTCCCCATCAAGCTTTTGGGTCCCCATCACCCTGCTGGTCCCTGTCACCCTGCTGGTCCCTTTGTGGTGGGTGTCACTGGCTGTTGCATCTCCTCCTCCATCCCTGAAGGTCCCATTTCAGCGCTGCCACCAAACCCCTCCCTTCCCTGGGAATATCCTTGGAGTCCCCCCAAGAGAATCCCTTGGGGTCTCAGCCTGAGCCTGGTGCTCTGGCTCTGTAGCCCTGGGGCATCCTGGCCCACATTGCTCTGGCTTATCCCGGTTTTCCCAGCGTGCTGCTGCTCCCACCTCTTCAGAGGAACGGAACAAAATCCATGGGGCTTTTTTAGCCCGTTGGCTTCCCCAGTCCCCCCGGTGACGTTCTCGGAGGCTGATTTGTTTCCCCTCTCTCATTTCTGAAGGCTGATGGAGGTGGTGAGTGGGTGACACTTGGGGGACTCAGTGACGTGCCCGTGTCTGGCTCATCCGGGGGTGTCCACAGCTGGTGGCTCCCAGCTGGAGCCCTGTGACCTTCACACCATCAGTTCTTTGCTTGGAGGAGGTTGAAATGGAAATTTTTTGGATTTCAGTGAGGGAGCTGCACGTGCTGCAGAGCACTGGGGACCCATCACTTGGATGATCTTGCGCCGTGATGCCAGGCCAGGGACAGGCCAGGAGCCGTGTGGCCACAAAAAGAGCTGGTTTTCCTCCACAGCCCCGTGGCTTTGGCCACAAACCTGCAATCGTATTTTTAGGGTGAAGAGGGAAAAACCAGTGTGCCCGTGGCCACTCCTGTGTGTGGGACCCATCCTGTTTCCTTCCCACCATCCCGGCAGCACAGCCCGGGGATTTCCGAGGGTAGGGGGGGCTGAAAGGACGGTGGCACCACAGAGATTTAATTAGAGGTGATGAGGGCATGCAAATGAGCAGGTTAAATCCTGCTTGGGGGTGGCCAAGCTCCTGAGAATCCCCAGAGGATTTGGAGGTGTTTCCCACGTTTCCCACGCTCCGGGAGCCAGGGGAAGGCTGGATGTTGGGGTAAGCACTGTCTGGGAGTCAGGGCTGGGTGGGAGAGGGCAGGGAGGTCACACCTCCAGTTATCCCATGTTCCTCTCCAGCATGGGGAATGGTCCCTGATGCACTGAGAAGCCTGAACCCCTCAGGGATCCAAGTGACCCCAAGGAAAGCTGGAAATGGGCTCATTCTCCTCCAATTTTTGCATTTGGGATGAATTCCCTCATGGAAGAGCTGGCGTCTTCTTTACCCCTCCATCCTGCTTCCCACCCCTTCCCTCCTCCTCATCGCTTGCACGTGCAGGGGTGAACCTAATCCAAAAGATTCTTGACGTGCTGTGCCAGAGCAGCACCTCCCTAGTAGTGGGATCTGGCCCTCAGAATGTTTCTCCACCCCTAAATCCCCACAAATTCAGGGATGAGCAGAGCTCAGCCCCAAATCCCCCATCCTGGGATCTGAGTGACCCAATGGGGTCTTGGAATGGCAGCAAAAGGTGCTCAGCAAAGCCCAGGAATCCCAAATCTTCCCTGGCAGAAAGCGAGGAGAGTTTCCTGGCTGGATGGAGCACCTGGAGCTGGTCAGGGACCCAAACCCACCGTGACCCAGGCAGGCACCCGGGGACTTGGAGCTTGTGCTCATGACGGGGACGAGAATGGGATCAAGGGTGCAGCTGGTGGTTTTTCCAGGGAAAACACATTTCCACGGCATCTTTCCGGGGAGGATGGTGAAGGACGGCAGTGGCCGAGCCCCAGGACACCGAGCTGGTCGGGCTGTGGAGGCTGCAGGCAGGAGGGTGATGCTGTGGTGGGGTGGAACGAGTGGGAATTCCCATGGGAATGTGCTGCCGAGCCAACATTCCTGGAGACCTCGTGGGCGGTGGGATTGGGTCGGGAGCCCCCCGTGAGGTCCCCGGGGAGGGGGACGGGTGCAGAACGTGACACCCAGCACGGGTCAGGGGTGTTGCGCTCGGTGGAGAAGCTCCGGAGGAAGTTGTGAAAGGGGGAGCAGACGCCGTCAGTGGGGTGCGGGGTGGGGACAGCCCACGGCAGGAGCTCCCCAGGGAACCGGCTGGGAGGTTCCTCCTCCCCTGTCATCGGAATTGTCTGTGGGCCCTTCCTCCCACAGAGCTCCCAAGAGGGCGTTGGGAGCTGTTTGGAGCAGGGTCAGGAGCACTTTGAGGTGTTTTAAGCAAAATTCTGACTGCTGCTCCTGCCCTCAGGTGGCATCTCCCACACTTGCCCATGGAAGTCATGGGACAGGAGTCCGGGTGTCCCAGGCCCCCCCAGCATTGCTTCCAACATGGTCCAGGTTTGCTGGGACACAAACAGCTGGTTTTTCCTCCCAAAAGCAACTGTTTCCTGCCAGAAAATGTAATTCCATTGACAAATATTAGGAATGGAAAGCGTTTGACCGTCCCTGTTGTCTCGCTCCTGTGGGAAGCTGAGCAGGAGGAGGAACTCATCCCGTTCCACCCAGTGCAGCTTCTGCTGGACACCAGCAGGGTTTTGTGCCCTTGGATGACAGGAACATCCAGGACCATCTTCTGTCCAGCAATGGGTTGATCAAGTCCTAAAATTGGTGCAAAATGTGAATTTTTGAAGATTATCCAACCTCTGGAGTCAGGGACACTCACTCTGGCTTTGTCCATGGTTTGCCAGCCCCAGGCAGCATCTCCAGCCCGAATCCAGCCCCAGTCCTGTGACTTTTCATCCAGGTTTGGAGGATGCTGGATGTCCGTGCCACCAACAGACAGGGCAAAGGCAAAGGAAGAGCAAACCCGGGGGATTCATGGGTTGGTGAATCCCCCCTTCATCCCTGGAAGCGCCCATTCCCTGGTCAGGAGGAGCCAGAGGAATCTGCATCCCCGGGGGGGATTTGTCACCTGGGCATCCCCCAGTCCTCGGCTCAGTCTCCAAGTGGCTTTTAAGGGACGGGGAAGAAGGAAGGCCGAGGTCCCTGGAGCTGGGATGTGGCTGATGCCTCCTGAGAGACCCCTCTCGGAGAGACCCCGGCCCTTAAAAAGGGAATTTCTGGATCTAGATGCTGGAATCGAGCAATTGCTGCCATTTAAATAGAATAAAATAAGAGAAAATAAAGTAAAGTAAATGAAGAAAGATAAAATGAAATACATGGAATGAAAAAAGAAATTAAATAAATAAGATAAAATGAAATAAATAAAATAAAATAAAATGCAACCTGTTTCTACCTCCCAGGGTGGTGGAACTACAAGGACCCAGGTCCATGGGGCAGAGGGAGAGGAGATCCCTGCTCCACGACATCCCGGACCCCCTCCCCTATGGGTGCTCCACACGGCACCGTCCCTGCTGTCACCCTTAGNGCCAGCTCCAGGCAGCATCTCCAGCCCGAATCCAGCCCCAGTCCTGTGACTTTTCATCCAGGTTTGGAGGATGCTGGATGTCCGTGCCACCAACAGACAGGGCAAAGGCAAAGGAAGAGCAAACCCGGGGGATTCACGGGTGGTTTGGGAAGTAACTCATCCCTGGTCAGGAGGAGCCAGAGGAATCTGCATCCCCGGGGGGGATTTGTCACCTGGGCATCCCCCAGTCCTCGGCTCAGTCTCCAAGTGGCTTTTAAGGGATGGGGAAGAAGGAAGGCCGAGGTCCCTGGAGCTGGGATGTGGCTGATGCCTCCTGAGAGACCCCTCTCGGAGAGACCCCGGCCCTTAAAAAGGGAATTTCTGGATCTAGATGCTGGAATCGAGCAATTGCTGCCATTTAAATAGAATAAAATAAGAGAAAATAAAGTAAAGTAAATGAAGAAAGATAAAATGAAATACATGGAATGAAAAAAGAAATTAAATAAATAAGATAAAATGAAATAAATAAAATAAAATAAATAAACATAATGAAATTAAATTTAATAAAAAAATAAACTTAACAAAATAAAATTAAACAAAGGACAAAAACTTAGAGTGAAATGTGGGNTTGTTTTAGTTTGGTTTGGTTTCTTATTTTGCTGATTTTTTTTCCTCTTTTGGTTTTAATTTTCCAGCAGCAGCATCCCATTGCTCCAGGGAGGACCGGGATGCACCCGGCTCTGGCACTGGAAAATCTCGGGTCCCGGGGTGCCCAGGACCCGGCAGCACCCACGGGGGGCACCCACCGAGGGAAAAGGCGCCGGGATTTGATGGATTTGAGCCGGAGCCCGGCTGGCCGGAGGGGCGAAGGCTCTGCCCCGGGAAGAGCCGGCTCAATTCCAGACCGAGCAAGCGGCTCCTCCTGCCAAAATCCAGCGCCGACGGCCGTGCTGGGAATTTTGGGGCTGCAAAGAGCGTCACTGGAGGTGCCGCACGGCCCCCGGGCCCTCACCTCCCCTCCCTCCCTTAATTAAAATGAATCCCTTAATTGGGAAGCTAGAAGAGGCGCTGGCCAGATGTTGGCGCGGGATCCAGCGGTGGGGGCGGCCCCGGGGTGACTCGGCACAGCCCCCCCGGGCCGGTGGGATCTGCGGTCGCGGAGAGGATGGGGAGCAGCGCCGGGCCGTGTGTCTGGCCAAGCCACGCTGGCTCTTCCCAAATCCCTGCCGGGACCACCCGCCCGGGGCGTTGCTGGGGCGCGGAAGTGTCCGGTGGCATCGTCCCGAGCGGGAATGCTGAGCAGGCACCCCGGGATGGGCACGGCCAGGGGACACGGAGGGGTTAAACCTCGCCGGATCCCGGGAAGAGCCGGCTCCTTTCCAGCCTGAGTAACCCCAGCGCCCCGCCAAAATCCCGCTCCAGGATCCAAAATCCCGCTCCAGGGTCCAAAATCCCACTCCAGGATCCAAAATCCCTTTCCAGGGTCCAAAATCCCACTCCAGGGTCCAAAATCCCTTTCCAGGGTCCAAAATCCCACTCCAGGATCCAAAATCCCGCTCCAGGATCCAAAATCCCGCTCCAGGATCCAAAATCCCTTTCCAGGATCCAAAATCCCACTCCAGGATCCAAAATCCCGCTCCTGGGTCCAAACTCCTGGATTATTACCCGTAATCCAGGCACGGTGTTCCCCTGGAGGAGCGACGCTCCGTGCCTGATCCACGGCCTGCAGGGACGAGGAGCAGGGAATGCATCCCTGCCTGCAACCCATACCCCAGCCTGGAGCCCCAAAACCCCTCAGGACCTGTCCTGGGACACCACCCAGCTCTCGAGGTTCCTGCTCTGGCTCCAGCCTCTGCAGCTCCATCCAGCAGCTCCGGCATTTATTTATTTACAGGCGGGGTGGGAGTTTTGCCTTTGCTTCCCTTTATTTTTAAACTTATTTATCTTTATTTTGGATTTCTGACTCATCCCCACCCGTTGCCGGGAGGAAACCAGAATCAAAAAAGCCCCAGATATGGTTTGTATCAGCTGAATAAAATCCTCCCCCAGAGAGGAAAGTCCAGCAGCAGCTCCAGGACCCAGAGCCGCTTCTCCTTCCCCCGGTCTCGTTCCTACAGAGGAGGAAAACTCAAATTTTCCTCTTTTTTTCCAAACCATAGCTGGTTTCCGGCTCTGCAAGCACAGAGCCGGGCCTGGAGCTCACAGGATGGGGGGCAGAGAGGTGATGGGTGCCCCCGACCCCCTGCACGCTCTGCCTGCCTTTGGGGTACCCAGCCCCCTTTCCCATGGGATGCTCCCTGGGGCTGCCAGAACAGGGGGGTGCCAAGGAAGGGGTGGGTGTCCTGGAAGGTGTCACATAATCGGGCTGCCCTATTAATAAGGGTGCCCAGAGATGGGGGTACCCCATTAATGAGGGTGACTTGGAGACAAGGGGGCACCCCAGAAGCAAGGCTCCACAATTAACGTGGCTGCCCCATTAATGAGGGTGCCCTGGAGATGAGGGCACCCCATTAACAAGGATGCCTTAAAGACCTGGGTACCCCAGAAACGAAGGTCCCCAATTAATGGTGCTGTCCCACTAACGAGGGTGCCCTGTTAATGAGGGTGTCATGGAGGTGGGATGCCCCTAGAGACAAGGGTGCCCCTTTAACAGGGGTGCCTTGAAGATGAGGGCACCCCAAAGATGAGGCGCCTAATTGATGTGGATGCCCCATTAATGAGGGTGCCCTGAGATTGGGGTGTCCCATTAATGAGGGTGCCCCATTAAGGAAGGTGCTTTGGGATTGGGGTTCCCAGTGCTGCTCCTCCCTGGGGTGGTTCCAGGGGTCTCCCCTCGTGGTGGGGGGGCAGGAGGCCAGAAGGTCCCGAGACCCCCGGCAGGTCCCACATCCCTCCTTCAGCCAAACATTCCCAGCCCAGCTGGAATGTGTGAAGATCGGGAGAAAACAACCCAAAAGCAGCATCCCGGGGCTGCGAGGGTGGGCAGTGACTCTGGCACGTGAAGCATCTGCCTGGACACCTCCAAACCCAGCCCCTCCCAGGGGAAGGCCAAATTCATCCCCCTGGATCTGCTTTTCCCTTTCCAAGGGAGAAGTGCTTTCGAGATCCACCCTGGGATCCCTGGGAGCTGAGAGCACCCAGCTGCCGAGGGTTAGTCCTGATACCAGGGAGGACAGAGCTGCCCCCCTGGCTCAGCAGAGAGGTTTTTGGAGGCACAAAGGGAGGCTGTTGGGTTCTTATCCCAATCCCAATCCCAATCCCAATCCCAATCCCAATCCCAATCCCAATCCCAATCCATCTCTCTCTTGCAATGAGCTCGGGTCCTGCTCGTTCCCTGCACATGGAGGACCCATCAGTTCATTTCCACGCTCCTGGGTACGGATTAAATTTATTCTTTTTTGAATCTGTGTCCTGGGGGTGATCCTGCTGCCGATGGTTCCTGCTTTCCTGGGGTTTGCCTTGTTTTTCCTCACGCCAAAGTGAAGGTGCTGCTTCGGGGTCAGGTGCCCTGCAGTGACACGGAAGGGCTGCCAGGGAAGGGCTGACGTGAAGCCAAACCACCCTGGGATGTCCTGGCCGGGAGAGCCGGCACTGGGCAGAGGAACTGGTAGCTCTGAGTGGTTTGGGCTTTTCCCAAGGAGTGGATCCCAGCTCATGTCCTGCTTTTTTGCAGTGTTTCCAGCTGCTTGGGAAAACCAAGGGGTCCCATATCCCATCCTGGTCTCTGCTGCAGCCAGGTGGAATTTTGCATCCTGGGGTTGGAGGTGGGATCCACTCCCAGGGGTGGAGGTGGGATCCACTCCCAGGGGTGGAGGTGGGATCCACTCCCAGGGGTGGAAGTGGGATCCACCCCCAGGGGCAGAGGTGGGATCCAGCCCTAGAGCTGGAGCTCGCTGCATCCCTGGGTGGGCTCCATTCCAGGCCTGTGCCCTTCTTAATATTTTCATGATTTTGAGTTCACATTTCCCTTCCTGCATCCTGCTGGCTCCAGCCCTGGTGAGGGATGGGGATCCGGCCAATGGCTCTGACCCCTGGGGACATCACCCAGGGCCGGCAGAAGGAGGATGTGACCCATGTGGAAACCACAGACAGTTTCGATGTGCTTATGAGCCTGGGCACAACTTCCTCTGCCCGGGCTTCTCAGCAAGGGCTCAGGCTCTCCACAGGCACCCAGGATGTGCAATGGCTGGGGGTGCAGCACCCATGGGTGACAACCCCTGCCATGACAAGGGTGGCTGTGCTGCTGGGACAAGGCAGAGGGGGGTTTGGGGAGGTGGACTGAAGCTGTTCGTGTCCATCCCCGCATCCTGGGATGTGTGTGGGCTGGGATGCTGGGCTGTCACCCCGGAGTGATGCTCTCGTGGAAAGGGTGAGTGGCGCTGGCCACGGGTCACACTCTCACCCCCAGGAAAAGCTCGGGCAAAAGTTATTCTTGAAAAAACGTAGAGTTTCCTCTTTTCCTTCCTCGTCGCAGGCACGTGGTGGTGAGGTCATGGAGCACTGGGCTCGCCGCAGGACATGCCTCCGGCTCGGCGTAATCCCATCCCCAGGGCCACAGCCGGTTCTGGCCAGTGTGTGGGGGGGAGTTTTGGGGCCCCCACTGCCCCTCCAGCCCCGCTTTGCTCCCGGTCAAGCCACCACATCCTGAGGCAGCCCTCGGGCTGCTGCCTTCGCTCCTGCCGGCTCTCCCAGCGCGGTTTCAGTGCCCCAGAGGCGAGCGCGGCTTTGCAGGGAAAATCAGCCCCAGATGTGGCGGAGCAGCCGCTGCTGGAGTGCCATGAGCGGGGATGGGCAGGGCCTGGGGACACGGGGACAGCAGGAGGGACCTGTTGGGTGGCCAGGGCCTGAGACTCAGTAGCTCCTGGGGGTTTTGTCCCACCTGTCGGGTGACAGTGTCCTCTCTGCAGCCGGGTGCTCCTGAGGAAGGGGTGATAGGGACACCAGGGGCTCCCCAGTCCTCGGGGAGCGGCTGTGGAGCAGCCTCAGAGGACATGGGGCAATTCCTGCTGCTGGGTCCCATCCTGGGGCTGTTTTTTGGGAAGCAGGATCGCTTGCTGACAGGAGCCAGGTCCCCATTGCTGTGCCACCACCCTCCACCCAGAGCTGAGCTGTCCCTAGGGGGTGGCACAGCCCAACCAGGGGGACATCACGAATTTTAACAGCCCACAATTGCTTGGGGACCTCTCAGGATATGCTGCCCGAGGTCCCTGGCTGAGCGTGGGGCTGCTGGCCCTGCCTGGGGCTCTGGGGCGGGAACCACACACTAATCAAAAGAGCGTGGAAAACTTGTGGTTCCTTGGAAATGCTGCACAGCTACGAGCAGCCCACGGCAGCTTCCAGATGCGGCAGCAGCAGCCATGGGATGAAATTCTGATGGATTACTCTTAATTCTGGGTGCTGAGGCGGGGGTGGCAGCAGCAGATTGACTCTGCAGCATTGCTGGGTGGGGGAGCACTGTGCAGCCCCTTCCCCAGGGCTGGAAATGGGTTTGGGATGGCACAGCTCTGTCTCATGCCCTCCTTGTTGAGCTGGGACTTGTCTGGCTCATCTCAGGCCCTAAGTTCGAACCTTTCCAAGATNCCAGTCCTGCATCCTGGCCCCAGTCCTGCATCCCGGCCCCAATCCTGCATCCTGGCCCCAATCCTGCATCCCGGCCCCAAACCTGCATCCTCCCCCTGCAAGCATGTGGAAGATGCCCCATACTCAGGGTCCAGGTGAGGGGTCCCCCGAGCCTCGCCCACTCTCTGGGGCCACAAGAGGCCAGGCAGGTTTTTTATCATGTTTTTGTTCTCTCCAGCCTCTCCGGGCACCATTTCCACCCCGTTGCTCTGAGGATTCCGAGGGGCCGGAGGAGCCGTTTTGCCGGCGATCCCGGGGGCCGCGGGGCTGCCGGGCGGGACGATGGGCGGAGGTGCAGCAGCACACGCCAAGATGCATCAGCCTGTGTTTTTCTGGTGGTGGCTGAAGGTTGTTTGTGCTGTCGCGGGGATGATTCAATGCTCTTGGCGTAGGTGCATGAGCGGCCTCCGGGCACAGGCACGGCTGTGGGCCAGGAACAGGGTGATCCTGGTTATCCCGAAACATCTCCTGCCCTAAACATGACTGCAGCCCCCCCAAACTGCTGTGGGACCCTATTTCTGACCAGTTTTGCATGAACAAAACTTCCCAGAAATCCTCAGACCACCTCCTTGCATCCACAGCACCAATGCTGCCCAGAGTGGGATGGGGCTCTTGATCCCTGGATGAGCAGGGAAGCAGCTCACCTGCTGGAAGAACCATCGGTTTTCTTGGAGAAAGCAGCAAGTACGTCAAAATTTGAGTCTCCAATCCCATCCAGGCAGCTGGAGGCATTTCACCCCATCCCTGCGAGCTGCTCAGCTCCGTTCTGGCACGGGATGGAATTGCGAGGAGTGGGGGAAGAGGATGGGGAATGTCCCCTGGGAGAGAAGATGAGGCCACTGAGATGGAGAGAGGAGCTCCTTGTCCAGCTGCGAGGGAGATGGGAAAGGCCGGATTTAGCATCGGTGCTGGCCGGGAGCGTGGGAGCGGCGGGAGCGGGACGCGGCTGGTGGGTTTGCACCGGGAGATTCCGGCACGGCCGTGTCTGTGCTCCATCCCGATGTGTCCCTTCCCATGATGCCAGATCTGGGCTGCCTTGGAGCAGGGGGTTGGAGACGATGTTTAAATCACATTTATTCAGCTTTCCAGAGCTGAAAAGATGATTTTGGTACACCTGAGTGGATTCCAGACCCTTGCCAAGTGCAGCGTTTAGCTGGAGAAGTGCGAGGCTGGAGAGCGCTTTGTGAGTCCCCAAACTCCTCTTCACCCCTTTATCACCACCCTCCCCCTACCAGCCTTTGTAAATTCAAAATCTCCTGTTTTCAGCCCAAAATGGACCTCTTGGCCCCAGCCAGGGCTGCCAGCACAGCTGAGGGGGCAGCGTGTGTGTCCTGTGGCACTGGCAGCTCTCCCAGGAGCTCCATCTCTTCAAAAACCGGCCTGAACTTCATCCCTGTGTTGGGAAAGGGATGGATCCAGGTGTGGAGGCACCGGCGGCTCCCCTACGTGTTCCGTTCCACCAAAAACCAGCCTTATATTCATCCCTCCTTTGGGAAAGGGATGAATCCAGGTGTGGAGCCACAACCAGCTTCCTCAGAACCTCCACCCCTCCAAAAACCTGCCTGAACTTCATCCCTGCCACGGGAAAGGGCTGGATTCAGGTGAGGCACCGACAGCTCCCATGGCCAAGTCTCATCAGGGATAACCCACCCCTGGCATCCCTTGAGCTGCCAGCACATCCCATCCCCAGGTGGGGCTCCGGCTCTCCGAAGGCCGTCCCGGAGCTGTTGGCAGGAGGGAGGAGGCAGCTTCACGGTGCTAAAACCACTGCTGCTAATGAAAAACAGGCTCGGAGCAGCCAAACAGCTGATCCGTGGCCGTGAGCTGAGTAATGCCTCGAATTCCTGGCAGGAGCTGCTTCCTTTTGGGAGGCGAGGGTTCCTTCCCCGGCAAGCAAGGCACTGCCGTCCCCCGCTGTCCCCATTAGCCCCCAGCTGCCCCTCGGGGATCAGGGGATGAAATGATGGAGGTTACACACCGCCGGGGGTCTGTCCAGCCCTCTGCCTGCCCATCTTTGTCCCCCCCCACCCACAGTGAGGAAGATGATGGGCACAAGCCCCACCGTGCCCTGGGAGAACAGTCCTTGTCCCCCAGGGTGTCCCTTTGGCTGGCAAGGGTGTCCCTTAGGGCTGGGGGTCCTCCAGATTTCAAGGATGGGTGCAAGCAGGGAAAGGAGCTCAGCAGCTCCGGGGCCGGGTCCTGCTGTCGGGTGTGGAGCAAGATAAGGCCGTGACTCAGCCTCAGCCCTCATCCCTGCTCCCCCTCCTTCCCAGCAAAGCCCCGCCGGCACCTGGGGACCGCGGGGTGCAGCCGGGGCTGGGCCCCACGGCTGGGTGTCCGTGGCGGAGATCGGGGCCAGTGGCTGATGTAAACAGCTCCGGCTGCCGATAAACAACCGGCCCCGGCGGGAGCACAAACAGCTCCTCTGTTCTGGCTCTGGGCTCTCCCTGCGACGCCCCGGCAGCAGCTCCGTGGCCCGGGCCCGGTGGCTCCAAACACCCACTCCAGCCCCATGCTGGCGGGTGGCACAGGGCTGTCACCCCGTTAGCCTGCAGCCGGACGTGTGTGGGGATCACATTCCCAGTTTGGGGGCCGAGAGTGGGATTTAGTCCCTCGGACACGCGCCGAGGTCAGGGACAGTGCTGGCTCCATCCATCGCACGGTCCGAGGGCACGTTTGGATGTCACCTCGTCCCTGGCCCTGGTGACAGACAGGAACCCCCCGGGTGGGTGCCGCGGTTCCCCCAGCACGGCGCTGAGGCCTGGCTTCCCTGGAGCGTTCCCAAGCTCCTCCCCAAGCTGCCCCCACCTGTGCCCAGCTGCTCCCAGCGCAGCCCCCGGACCCCCCCATGGGTCAGGACCCTCCTGGCTCCAGCCAGGCTGAGCTGGGGGTGCCAGGGCTGCATCTGCACCGCACTGTGCCGTGAGCTCCGGGTGGTGCCAAGCAGGGAATGGGGCACACTGGGAGCTGGTTCAGGGGGTACTGGGGATGCTGGGGAGTCCCCAGGAGCACGTGGACATGCCACAGGGTGGGCATTGTCCTTTTGCCACGCTGAAACCGCTGCTGGTGGCACCTCCTGCCCCCATGCCCCGTGCCTCCCCCAGGCTCTGTGGGTGCCCGTGGGCAGCTGCCTGGGAAGGCTTTTGGCTCTGGCTCTGGCTGCATTCCTCGGTGGAGGGAGGAGTGGAGCTGGAGCCTGACATGACTCAGCCGCAGCCACGAGGGCTGGGGACATGCTGGTGACCCACGTGAGGCTGTCACCCATCTGTGGTCCCCCCTCACCACCTGGCACCACCCCTGGCATGGGCACCCTTCCCCGATCCCAGGCTGGGCTTTATCTGTGCCCAAGGACCCCCGAGCACGTGCCAGGGGGTGGTGGGTGGTCTCCCGAGAGCCTCTGTGGTTGAGGACGGCCGGACCCCGGGTTATGATAACTCTGGAAAGGGACTTTCTCCGCAGGCGCCGGACACAGCCTGACCCTGCGGTTCCCTCGCTCCCGGCCTGGCCGAATTCCCTGTGCCTGGATCCGGCCAGTGCTCTGCTCCAGTGGGTGCTGACCCCGTGGTGAGGGGGCTGCTGGATGGCCCAGAGTGTCCCAGTGTGGAGCGGGCAGCATGAGAGGGATGGAGGGGAGGGAGCAGGGGATTTGCTGTGGGATGAAGGCTCCGGCCTCATCAGGACATCCTGAGTCCCCCCCACTGGCAGCGGGCTGGGGGGAAGTGCCTTCCAACCCACATTCCTCCACTCCTGAAGGAACTGGCTAGGGACCTTCCCACGGGGATTTCCAGCCTGGGCACACGTCGCTCCAGCTCAGATCGTGCTGGGGGGGGTCCTGGCTCAGCTGCAGCACCCAAGAGACTGTGGGAGAGCATCCTGGCCCTACGGTGAATCACCGGGAAGGAACTGATTAAGACCTTGCGACATTTTCCTGCTGGAAATAACTTTCTCCAGAGAGGCAGCCCAAGGCTGGTCTTAGGTTGCAGCTGGGGGGATTGGATATGCTACAGGTTTTATCCCTGCTTTGGGGCTGGAAAAAGCCTCCCAAAATGAGGGATTGGTTGTGATGTGCTCCCGCTCCCACGGGGGATGGGATGAGAGGGAATTGCTGAAGCAGGAGAATTGAGGTCCCAGGATGCTCTGCCCTGGTGGAGATGTGGCTGCATGGGGATGGTGCTGGCATCTGCTCCAGGCCCTTTGGAACCTCCTGCACTGCCTCACCCTCAGCCCTGCATCCCTCTGCGCTGGGGCCAGAAGAGACGGGGACCTCCAGGATGCCCAGGAAGCCCCACGGCCTCATCCCACATTTCCCCCTTGGCTGGCAGTGGCTGTGGGGGGTGAGGGGTAACTCCTGCACAGCACCAGCGTGGTGACAGCGCCATTGGTCCCAGTTTGTGACTGGGAGAGGGACAACCGCCCTAAATTTTGCCTCCCCCAAATTTTCCGGCTGTGGTGTGGGCACGGAGCTGCTGCCACCTCTGCCACCCGCCACCAGCCCCATTTCTGCCCCGTGACTCAGGGATTTCGGCAGGTTTGGGAAGGGAGGAGGGGCAAAAGCCACTTCCCTGCCAAAAAAAAGGAGGCGGATGCTGCTCTCGCCCTCTGTCATGCATGAGGCGGATTAATATTAACCCGTCCCTCCATCCTGCCGTCCCTCCGTCCCACTCTCCTTCTGTCCCCCCGTCCCACTGCCCCATAGCTTGTCCCATGACCCAGCATATGACACTTTTCCGGTCCCTTTAAAGCAGAGGGGAATGAGTGTGCGGGAGATGAGCAGCCCGTGGCCTCAGCTGCTGTGAAAGGGCCTCACGCGCTGCCACGGGGTCCCCGTGAGTCACCCCCGGTGCTGGCGTCACCCACCGTGTCCCTTGGTGCCCACCCTGGTGTCCTCCCACCGCGGGGGCTGTGAGGCTCCCAAAATAGGTCGTGGTGAAAAATGTGGATAATCTCTTAGCGTTTTGGGGAGAAAGGGGTTATTTTGGGAGGACGGCAGGTTTCTAACCCAGCGCCCTCCCTCCCGGGCCAGTCACCCTCAGCACCCTCAGATGTTTATCTGCTGCTGTTGCTAAGGGACACTGGGGGTGACAAGACCTGTGGCACCCACGCGCTGCTGCAAGCCTGATACTATCTCGGGGCTGTCGCTGCTGTCCCCAACTCCAGCTGGCTCCCAGCTCTCCCCCAACTCCTCCGCCAGGTCACTGATCCCGGTCCTCCATTACTGGGATCAGCTCTCAGCTCCAAGAACACCCCTCAGCAGCTTCTGCAACCCCAGCAGTGCTTCCGGCCCTGGGGAGCAGATCCTGCTGGTCCCTCGGAGCTCGGATGTGGTGGCTGTCACCCACACGAGGCCCCGTTGTCACCATCCCCTGTTGCAGCCTCATCCCACTGCGTTTGTGGGGCAGTTTGCTGCCTGTTTCCTGTCAGAGTGCCGAGCGCTTGGCACTGCCACGGATCACCTCGTGGCCACTAATCACTTCCAGTCGCCTGGAAAACAAACAGCCAGCGAAGGGGAGAATCCCAAAGCTGGGAATGGGGCTTGTTGCATGGCTCTGCTGGCCCCGCATCCGGCCCCTGACAGATCCGTGCACTTCCCTGTGCGTGGATCTATCCGTGCACTCACAGATCCCTCCTGCACACCCCTGCAAACGGATCTGCTTGTGCATGTGTGGATCCAGCTGTGCACACACGGATCCATCCATGCACACATGGATCTGCCCATGCACACACAGATCCGTCCATGCACACACGAAATCTCTCCGTGTACATACGGATCCATCCCAGCACACACGGATCCATCCATGCACACACGGATCTATCCACGCACACACGGATCCATCCATGCACACACGGATCCATCCATGCACACACAGTTCTCTCCATGCACACACAGATCCGTCCATGCACACACGGATCTGTCCATACACACACGGATCCATCCATGAACACACGGATCCATCCATGCACACACAGTTCTCTCCATGTACACACGGATCCATCCATGCACACACAGATCCATCCATGCATATGTGGACCCATTTGCCCACACAGATCTGTCTGTGCTCATGTGGATCCATCCCTGCACACAGATTTGTCCATGTCCGTGCGGATCTATCGCGCACATGTGTGCAGACACCCGTTCATGCACATCCCTACAAATGCATCTGCCTGTGCACATGTGGATCCATCCGTGCGCATAGATCTGTCCGTGCACACGTGGCCTGATCGATGCGCATGGATCTGTCCGTGCACACCCTTGCTGAGGCATCCATCCCGGAGTGTCCATCCCTGGCACGCGCACATATGTGTGTGTGTGTGTGTGTGCGTGTGCCCAGGGATGAGCAAGCACACACACACACGTGCAAGGCCCAGATCTCTGTGTGTCTGTGTGTGCCCATGTTCTGAGGGGTGTCCACACACATCCAGGGGGTTGTGTGTGTAAGTTCACGTGGGTACGAGCGCCCAGGGGTGACCATCCACATACACAGGTGTGTGTGCGCGTGTACACATCCTGAGGGGTCCCTGGTGTGTGCACATCTCTGTGTGTGTGTGTGTGTGTGTGCCCAGAAGTGAGCGTGCGCCACACGTGTGCCAGGCTCAGGGCTGGGTGTGTGCACATGGATGCCAGTGCCCGGGGTGAACCCCCAGGGCTGGTGCCTGTCCCTGCCGTGTGCACATACATGAAGATGTGTGTGTGCCCTGCTGTGAGCACGCACACGCATGTGCGTGTGATGAGGGGGGTTCACACACACGGCGCCCCGGGCCGAGCCGTGCCGAGCTGATCCGAATGGGCCGGGCCGTGCCGATCCGATCCGAATGGGCCGAG
>VWZW01007718.1:104540-115527 GCA_013397115.1 Edolisoma coerulescens | reverse complement strand
GTTCCAGCCCCCGACCCGGGGGGTGAAGCCGCGGCTCCAGCCCCGGTTCCCGGCTCCAGCCCCGTCACGATTCCCGGACACGGTGTGGGGAGGGCCCAGCTTCAGCCCCGGCCGGTCCCCGGCCCCAGCCCCGTCCCCGGCGGGGGGATGCTGCAGCCCCGGCTCCATTCCCGGACCTGCGCGATGAGGCTCCAACCCCGTCTCGCTCCTCGGTTCCAGCCCCGGACCCGCGGGGTGAAGTCCCGTCCCCGTCCCGGTCCCCGGTCCCCGGCTCCAGCCGCGGCTCCAGCCCCGTCCCCAGCCCGTTCCCGGCGGGGTGAGGCTCCGTTCAGCCGTGGCCACATCTCGGCGGTGGCCCGGGCGGCATCTTGGAGTTTCACAAGAGGGGAGGATTCCTGGACATCATCCAAGGGAAATTCCCCCCCACCCATCACCCAGGCACCCTCTCCCTGCCGGTGCCCCGGGAGACGGGGGTGCACACCCACCCGAGGGTCCTCTCCACCCCCACCTCGGGAGTCTTGGCTCTGGGACAAGCCCCGTTGCTCATCGGGGTCCCGCCACGGATCGGGGCCTCCCCGCTCCTTTGCAGGGGGATTGGGAGGGAAATCTGGGACGAGGCCAGAGCTGCTGCATGGAAAGAGCCCGGCGGGTGCAGCTGGGGGGGTCTGGAGGGTGGGAAGAGAATTTTTGGGGATGGGTGGGTCAGTGTGTCAGATGGGCTCCGGAGAGCCAGGGCGGAGGAGGAGATTTGCAGGAGAGACGGAGAAATGGTGTGGGAGAGGGGAGAGGGGCTGCATCGGGAATGTGAAGGTGGCCAAGAGCCACATCCAGGCTTGTGTCACCGGGCCTTGGGAAATTCCCTGCTGAGCCGGTGCTCCTAAAAATAGCAGGATGGGGATAGGCACGGGGTTGGAGGACCACAGTGGGATTATCCTGCTGGACCGTGGCCAAGCCCCGGCCACCACAGAGGTGGTCACACTGGGGGGTGGTGGAGAAGGGCAGGGGGCTTGGTGTGTGGGGGGGTTATCCCTGCTTCAAGCTTTTCCTGTGTCGTGCTCAGGTGTGCCTGCTCCGCTGCTCCCTGCTGTCGTCCCTCCTCCTCCTCCTGCTCTGCATCCATGAGACGGAGCAGAACAGCTACTGCCAGCAGATCATCACAGAGCGGCACCTGGCCGAGCTGGAGGAGCTGGTGAGTGCCCTCCCGGGGCTGTGCTGTGGGATGGGGGCTCGTTTCGGGTCAGACGGGCACAAACTAGCTCTTATTTAGTGCTGAAATAAGGAAATCGGGTGATTTTCAGCTCCCCTAGGGAAGTGATGGTACCAGGAGCTGAGCATCCATGGGCACAAGGGAGCAGTGGGCACCGGGGGGGTGACGGATGTCGTGCCTTTATCAAGGGTGGCCACGGAAAAGTGACGACAGGAAGAAGGAGAGAAGACGGAAGCAGGAGCGAGGCCGGGAAGGGGACAGGAGTGAGGCTGGGTGGGCGCAGGGGCGCTGGGGAAGCAGCGGAGGGGCCGGCGCTGCGGGCTGTGGTGTTTTCTGGGCGGTTGCGCAGGGGTTAAGCGGAGGAATCCGGCTGCATTCCTGAGTCCAGCTGCTTGCCTGGAAGCTGGGCTGGCAACGGGGCTGTGGGTGGGTGGCAGGCAGCGAGGGGGGCCCGGCCGGGCGATGGAGCCGACCGGGCTGGGCGATGGGGCCGTCATCCCATGTGGCCCGTGGGCAGCTCTGGGTGCTGGCAGCCGCCCCGGAGCACGGCCACCATGGGATCCAGCTGCCGGGGCCGTATCTCTCTCTCCGTGGCCCTTGGCTCACCTCCGAGCGGGGAATCACGCGGATGTTCAGGGGAGAAGCGGGAATCGGGGGCACGCAGGGATTTGCAGGGTTGTCGCAGATTAAATTCTGCCTGCGGCAAGAGGGGTGTGCGGGCGAGAGACGGGAACGGCGCCTCCGAGTCCCCGAGAGCTCCGCTCCGAGCTCTGTGTGACCGCCGTGACCGGGCTCGCTTCACCTCTTCCTCTTTAACCACCGAGCTGCGGGGCTGTGCGAGCTCGGCTTCCTCTGCCCCAGCCCTCCCTGCACACCACATCCCGGGAGCCTTGGCTCTGCCGCCCGGGGATTAAAACCGGGTCCGTGCTTGTGGGAGAAAGGGAATGGAGCAGGTTTGAATGGAAGATGTGGTTTTCCTGCTGGGGATTGTAGCCCTCTCCTCGCTGATGGAGGAGCTGGCCCTCGCTCCAGCGCCTGCAGGATAATGGAGCAATTGTTTCCGGGACGGCATCCCAGGCTAGGAGGAGAATTGCCGGCCGGCAATTCTGCCAGCCCTCGGCCTCCCAGCCTGGGATGCAAGCCCAGAGGGAGAGCGTTTGGTTAGGGTGGGTTTTTACTCCCACTGGAAAGGGTTGCGGCATGGGGGGCCGGCGGCTCGGCGTGTGGGACCCCGGCGTTGTGTGATCCCGGGGAATGTGTGACCCTGGTGTCACGGCCACCTCCTGCACGGCAGGATGCTCTTTTGCAGCCTGGATTTAGAGGAGAGATTGGTGCGGGGGAGACCCGAGGAGAATTAAGCAGGGCCGGGCTCTGCTGTGGCGCTGGCAGGAAGAGGAAGAGGAGGAGGAGGAGGAGGAAGAGAGGCGGGGTGGGAGCAGGCAGGGAAAGCAGGAGAAGGTCTGTGATTCGGGGAGTACAACACCCTGATGGGAGCAGGAATCCTGAGCTCACTCCTGCCACTGCATCGACCTTAGGGATGTGCCTGCGCGAGGAGGAGGAGTATGGGATGGGATGAAGCAGGAATGGGAGCAAAGTCTCCCAAGCCCTGTGGATTTGGGGGTCTCAGGCACCCCTTTGTACCCAGAGTGTGGCATATCTGGGGCTGCTGAGCCCCAGTGCTGTCCCTGGGGATGTGGGGTGACATCCTGCTTTGTCCTTCCAGGCTGACACCCAGATGCAGCACCCGGGCAGGGTCTCCTTCAAGTTCATTGACAAGATGCAGTTGGTGAGTGGCTTCTTGCTGGGGACGGTAGGGGACAGGGAGCAGGGCTGGCTGGTGCACGGTGGGAGGTCCCCAGATCCCCAGTCTCCCCTCTCGTCTCCCTTTGCAGGAGACAGCCCAGGAGGGACCCATCCTGCTTGGCCAGGTGGCTTCCAAGGCTCAGTTTGGGCATCCTGTGGGGCTGTAGAGAGGCATTTTGGGCCTCTGTGCTTCAGTTTCCCCCAGGCACAGTGGGATGCCCACCCAGTAACCGCTGTCGCTTTTTGGCGGGTCTGTATCCTTGCAGAACGACTCCATCTGCTACGTGAAAGCCGCCTTTCCCCTGATGGGCAAGATCCTGGAGCGAACTGAGTTCAAGGAGAACTCGTCCAATGCCCGGAAGATGCAGATGGTGCGCAGGATGTACAACCACATCAATGAGAACGTGGACCCCTGCATCAGGGAGGAGGATGATGAGGAGAGAATGGTACAGTGTCCCCAGCCTCGTGGGGGTCTGGGCCTGGGTCCGCATCCTGGGGTGAAACGGGATGTCCAGAGCATCCCAGGGGAAACTGGGATGTCCAGGGCATCCTGGGGTGAAATGGGATGTCCAGAGCATCCTGGGGTGAAATGGGATGTCCAGAGCATCCTGGGGTGGGTGCGTGGGCAGGACTGCGAAGTAGAGCAGAGAAGAGGTGTGCATGGACACAGGGAGCCATGAGGAGCCACCAGATCCCACCAGATCCTGCCTTGGGAGCACTGGGGCAGCTGTGGCGGTGACACCGGGTCAGTCGTGGAGCTAACGCTGAGCCTGGCACTTCCTCCAGCTCTCACAGATGTGCTTCAAGGAGTTCACCACCTCCCCCTACGAGATGCTGGTGCTGGTGAAGGATTTCTTCCAGGACATCAAGCATCTGCTGCAGAACCAGGAGACTTTTGAGAAGGATTGCAGCCAAGTCTACCGCAAGAGCTGCCCGGGACCCAGGAAGGCTGGATCCTCACCAGGTGAGATGCCAAGGCTTGGCCTCTGCCCAGTAAACCTGTGCCAGTCTGGGGGACTTGGGCTCGCCTGCATGGAGCAGCTTAAGAGCCGTGTGTCCGTGGGTGCGGCACGTGTCCACCTTGGTCCCTTTTCCTGTGTCAGCAAGCTCTGCATCAGTGTCGGGAGGAGGGGCTGGCTGCCGTTCAAAGGTGGGATTTGGGCAAAATCCTACTGGAAGCAAGGCGAGGGAGAGATGCTGAGGGGGACTGAGGAGGCATCAGGCTCGGCTCTGTCTCAAAGCCCCGGTGCCGGGTGGAGCGTAACGCAGAGAAATGGAGGGACTGCTGTGCCACCAACACGCTGCATGACCTTGGCTGTGTCACTTCAGCTGCCTCGTGCCTCAGTTTCCCCCGGCCAAGCCTTCAGGGAGAGCGTTGCTGCTGGGGTGGAAGAGCCCCGTGTTGCCATCCGCGCTTCTGTGAGCGCCCGTGCTGTGTTTGCATGGAGGAGATGTCTCGCTGTCATCCTCGTGTCGGAGCTGTGCCATGTCCTCGTGCCATGGGGGACACGAAACGTGGCTGTCAGGCTCCTGCAAGTTGTGAATAACCCATTGCCATCGGCTCAGGGCACCCGGTGACTCGGGTTTGCTTCGTCCCACCCGCTGCTTGTCACCCTCGTGCTGCCCTGCCTGCTCCTGCCTGTTCCCCGCCTCTCCCTTGCTCTCCCGTTTTTTGAGGGGCTGTCTGACCCGCTTGCCCGGGGCTGCGGGGAGGGACGGGGACAGTGCCCCCGACCTCAGATCTGCTGGCTGTGCCCCTCTTGGAGGCTGGTGACCCCACGGCTGTCTCTTCTCTCTCCTTCTTTCAGGTGTGGGGACAGATCCTGACTGCAATTGCCTGTCCCCTGCCCTCCCTTCTGCCACCCAGCCCTCCCTCTCTGCTGCCACTGGCAGGGACATGGCACCCGCTAGCACCCGGGTCCCTTCCAGCCTCCTCCATACCACCCTCGCTGACTTAGAGGCCCCATCTCAGCCCCCCAGTAGCACGGACGGGGGCTCAGGGACCGAGGAGGTCCTGGGTGCCGGGGTAGGTGACACAGCGCTGCCGTTGGCCCCCGGGATGAAGCAGACAGCTCCAGCCAGCAGTGCCGAAGCCCTCCAGGATCCGGCCGGGACGCTGAGCCTGGCACTGGGTGACATCCCCGTCCTCCGTGGGGACGGAGAGCTGGTGGAGTGGGGCACCGGCCACCTGCCGCAGGATCCAGGCCAGCAGTGGGGAGGCTCCATCCTCCCGGATCAGCCCGGCGGGCTCAGGACCACCGCTCCGACAGCATCGCCCAGCGCTGGCTCGACGGGCAGCAGAGCCAGGATCCGTCCCGCTGCGGCGTCCGAGCCCGTCACACAGCTCCGCTTCTCCAGGATGGCCCCGGAGCTGCGAGCCCCGGGCGGCCCCAGGGACAGGGCGAGGGCGTGGGGCTGGGGGCTGAGCCGGCTGCGGGGCCCTGAGGATGGCGGCGGAGCCGGGCCCAGCTTTGACTCTGGCTTTGTTCTGGGCGCAGAGCAGCGCAGGAAGGAGCCGCCCGCCAAGGAGGGCCGCCAGGAGCCCCTCATCTACATTACGGTGGCCAGTGTGGTGGCCGTCCTGCTGGCCACGGGAGGGCTGCTCTTCTACAAGTATAAATCCAGGGTAAGACCCCTGCCTCGTCTCCTCCCCGAGCACCAAGATCCTCTCCTGCCTCAGTTTCCCCACTTGTCTCTTGGCCAGTGTGGGTTGAGCCCCATTTTCACCATAATTTTGAGACTGGGGGACAATTGGTGGTGCTGAGTGTGGTGGGAGGATGTTATTTGAGAGATTTGGGCCCCCCCAACCGCTGCAGCCCCCTCCCCTTCCCCAGGGCTCATCTCCTCGTTTCCCTCCCTCCACTCAGGTCCTGGAGCGGCCGCTGGAAGATGGAGGCTGCGACCCCCAGGAGCCGGAGAGGAGGTGGGTGTGATAGCATCCTGCGTGGGGGGGCTTTGGGGACCCCCACCCTGGGCTACCCTGCTCTAAACCCCCCGTCTTTCTGTCACAGGGCACTGCAGGGAGCAAGGGAATGTTCAGAGCTGGAGACTCAGGATCTCTGAGGTGATCAGGGGCTGGGTGGGACCTAGCAGGGCTCCGGTCCAAGCTGTGAGGACAATATTGTGTCCCTGGACTGTCCCCATCAGTGCTGACCTTGGCCATGGGCAGGGAAATTCTGGGTGGGAAGACACGGACAGGAGCAGGTCTGCGCCCCAGCGCTGCCAGCATGTGGTTTCGCAGCTCGTTAATCCATTACTGGCACTTTCTTAATATACATAGTGTTTTTTCATGTGGTTTTTGTGTGTTTCTCCCCACGCCGCCCTCCCTGGCAGAGCCTCGGCTCCTGCTCATCTCTCCCCTCCTTTTCCCAGGGCCCCAGGCAGGATGTGAAGCTGCTCGGGGGACGGATCCGGATGGAAGGAGGGTTGGCACGCGCCAGCCTTGCCGTGGTCCCACCGTGATGCTGACACTCCCTCTTCCCTTGCCCCGTGCCGGCGGCCAGAGACGGCAAAAAACTCCCTGGCAGGGACAAAAGGATGGGGGGATATGCCCTGAGTGGGACCCCCGGGCACCGGGAAGCGAAGGGCTGGAAGGCGCTGGGACCGTGACCGCAGGCCTTTGCCGGGCCAGCCGCGGCGGCTGGGGTGACACTGCGGTGCTGAGCAGGACGGTGGAGATGCTGGATGGGGGATGCCGGATCCCACTCGGACACAGCCGGCGCTGGATGAAGATGGAGGGGACCAGCTCCCCAAATCCTCTGGCTCTTCTCCCATCCCAGCAGACTGGGTTTGGAGCAGCACCCATCGCCCTCTTCACCCTGCCTTTCCTGAGGCTTCAACTGGAGCATCCTGAATTCCAGGGGGGCCGGTCCTGAGACACCCAGCCCGGACTTGCAACTCAAACCCTCACACTGTGAATATTTAAAGCCCTCCCGTGCCCACGTCCCTGCGTGGGGCTGGGTTTGGGGCGACCCTTGGCACCGTCCCAGTCCCTCCCCATCCTCCTGTTGTTAGGGCTCATTTTTAATTTTTAATAGAGCGGATGAAAGTCTTTATCCTGCACAAGTGTTCTGGGGGGGCCGTGTGCCCCTCGCAGGGTCATCGCCGCGAGCTGGCCTCGCTGGGATTCCACTTCTTTGGTGACTGCGCTTTGGAGAAGGGAACGGGGCTGGGAAGGACGGGATCCACGGGGGTGTGAGAGCTGGAACTGCCCCAGCTGGGCACCCAAGGGCTTCTTGGCTCAGCCCCGCTCCCGGGCTTTGGGAAGAGCCTGGTTTGGGATGCACCAGCCCTGGAGATGCCCCAAAATCCAACGGCTCCCTCCAGCCCCGGATGAAGCGTGGCCCACGCTGCTTTGGGAGTTTCAAGTATTATTTTTATATGAAGGATGAAAATATGGACAAAGCCAACTGTTTTTAAAGAAAGCATCACTATTAATTTGGGGTATATATATATATCTCTATATATATATACATAGATATAATGTGTATTTATGACTGGCAGAAGGAGGGGGTTCCTGGGCGAGGGACTGGTGTAAATCAGGATGAAAATCCCTGATGCAGCAGGAAGTCTGGGGCCAAACTCCTGGTGGTGTAAGTCACCCGTTTACACTGTGGAGGAGCTGCTCCTGGGGGAGAAAACTTGCCTTTACCCATGTTTGATTTATTTTGCCTTTTTTTTTGTTGTTGTTGTTGTTGTTCGGTTGGGGTTTTTTGTTGGTTTCAGGGGGGGGTTTTTTGTGTTTTTTTTTTTTTTATACAATGAAATGCTGAAATATTTTATACAAAGGCATTTAAAAGTCTATTTAAAGAAAATAATGGAAAACAACTTGTATATTTAATATTATTAATAAACAGAGAGGTGTAGCTCGGTGTGAGTCTGGGGGGCAAGGGGGGACTGGAGTTTGTGACTCCCCTGTCCCAGCTCTGGGGTGCCTGAGGGGGTAACTGGGGGGTGACTCCTGGTAGTGTTACCCTGACCTGCTTCCCGCGGATGCATGTGGGAGTTCATGGCCACTGGAATGAGGGCAGAGGGATGCATCCGGCCTTCCTGCCCCCAGCTCCTGCCGGCATCGCTGGGGGAACTCCAGGCACTGGCTCTGAGGCTGGGGCCCCCCAAAATCTGTGTCAATGGTTGGGAAGCAGCTGTTTAAGGCAAACACACTTGAGGCCAAGTTTCCTGGAGCACTTTGCTTCGAAAGACAGCACTGGAAGAGGCATTTCCTTCCTCCCCGCCGCTCCCCCGGCTCCCCTTCCTTCTTTCCAGGAGCAGGGGAGCCCCACATCCCGCTCCCCCTGTGCGGATCCAGCGTCTCCAGGGGGATACCGGGGGTCTCCCACAGCATCCCGGGTCCCTAGCAGCCGATGGGGTGAGCAGGGTGAACACCCCCATCGCTCATCCGAGGGGATGGGAAGGGCAGGATGGGATCTGGGACAGTTTTGCGAGTGCCAGGGCTGAGCTGCTGCTTTGTTTGCTGACAAACAGGATTCCTCGAGGGGAGCTGACTCAGCCCAGCCCTTCCTCTCCCCAGCAGCAGCCGGGGGTTTCCCAGGTCCACATCCCCTTCCCAGGGAAGTGGGACCTATATATATCCTGCTGGATCTGTGCCACAGTCATTATGGTCAGATCTGGGGGCTTTTTGAGGCCAGAGGCTGCTCTTAGGGGCGGGCACTGTGCCCGGGTTTGGGGGTGCTGGGGGCAGCGAGCCCCTACGCTGCTCCAGGATGCTCCAGGATGCTCCAGGCAGCTCCACAGCTGCTCAGGAGAGGGTGACTGGAGCTGAACGACGGCAGCTTGAAGCTGTGGCAGAGCTTTTGGGGCAGAGCTTGTGGGGCAGAGCTTGTGGGGCAGAGCTTGTGGGGCAGAGCCTGTGGGGCAGAGCTGGGAGCATCCCGGGCTGCTGGGGGGGTGTGAGGAGCACCAGTACCCACCCCCTCTGTATTTACACCCCACAATCCCTCATCCCCGACTTTTTCTGGCTGCTCCATGTGCTGTAAAAGCACCTGGAAAATGCAGGGAAAAAGCCAAACTCTGTCTCCTTGCCCTCGGGTTCGGGCCAGGAGGGTCCCTCTGCTCCTCATGTTCCTAACTGGTGGCCTTTTCCCCACTCTGTGACTGGCCTGTGTGGGAGCAGGGACATGATGCCCTGCCCCGGGCAGCCTCCACCCCCAGCCCCCTGCAATTTGGAGGGGGGGGGGNGGGGGGGGCACAACCTGCTCTCAGCCCCCCACTCAGGGATCCCACAGCTGGGAAGGGCACGGAGCTATAGCCCTGTCCCTCAGCACTCATAAGGGAAGGCAGAAAAGAACCCCCCATCCCAGGACTGAGTGGGGCACGCAGGGTGGTGGCACCCTGGGGTCCCTCCTGGGGTCCCAAATGAGTGTTTGTGCTGCAAAATCTCCGTTGATGGGATGAGAAAAGGGGATTTGGGGGAAAAGATGGATGGTGGGAGGGGAAAGCATCAGCAAGAGGCTCCTGGGACCTGAAACACGGGCTGGCCTGGAGTGGCACAGACTGATCACCAGCACCCACCCCGGGGGTCCTGGGGGTCCCCACATCCCTGGTGCTGGTGGCATTGGCAGGGCTGGGACATCTCGGGCTCATCCTGCTGCCCCAAAACCTCCCAAGCACTCGGAGACCCCCCAGATGCCCTGAGACCCCCCTCAAGAGCCCCTAGAGGGCTGTGCCCCCCCTGGGAACCCTCCCCAGGGCAGCCGCGGGCACCGCAGAGCTGCTGACAGGGCAGAAGCGACGGAAAGGCCCCGGGGCCGCGGTTCCTGGGGCACAGCGGGTCCAGGACAGGGTTTTGGCCAAGGAACTGCTGCAGGATTTAGGTGGCCAGAGGCCGTTTTGTGGCCAGACAAAGTGATTTTGGTTAAAAACCATTATCTGCGCTTTTCCCCGGGGTTTTAACCCACACGCTGATGTTTTCCCAGCTTGTGTTTTAAGGGAACGCCGCTGGGAAAGGAAAGGCGGAACAGGGCTCAGACCCCACCCAGTTGCACGTGGAGTGTTTGGGGATGGGGTCGGGGTGGCCCAGGATCAGAGCCCTGCCTTTCTGCCTGTGCTGGAATGGTCCCTAGAGCCCACAGGGGACTCTGTGGAGCCGGGGACCACGGTCCGTGGGGCAGGATGGCACCTCAGTGTCCCTGGGGACAGGTTGGTTGTGACCCTCCCTGGAACGCAGGAGCCAGCAGACACCCCACCGCAGGAGGGTGAGGAGGGAGAGCGGGGGAGGAAGCCCTGGCCAGGCTCAGCACCCCCAAAAAGTGCTCAGCACCCCCACTACCCTGGGCTGGTGATTCCGAGGGCCTGGCGGCTCCGCTCAGCTCGTTAATGGGTAATGAGGGGTGGGAGGTCACTGCCCGGACCCTGAGCTGGCCTTGGGGAGCTGCTGACCCCCCGTGTGGGGTCACACACCCCCGGAGCTGGACACCCTCACGTCTGGGAGCGGGCACACACCCAGGGCTGGACACCCACTCATGGCCAGACACAGACCTGGGGCTGGACACCTGTCCAGGGCCAGACACCCACCTGGGCCCGGACACCCACCTGGGGCTGGACACACCCTTGGGGCTGGACACACCCTTGGGGCTGGACACACCCTTGGGGCTGGACACCCAAGCGGGGCCGGACACCCACCTGGGGCTGGACACACCCTTGGGGCTGGACACCCAAACGGGGCTGGACACCCACCTGGGGCCGGACACCCATCCGGGGCTGTACCCCCACCCATCTGCGGCTGGACACCCATACGGGGCTGGACACTCACCCAGGGTTGGGCACACACCTGGGTTTGGGCTCCCAGCCCTGGATGGGTATGGAGGGCACCCCCTGCCCTCCGTGGGGCTGCCCCCATCCCGTCCCTGCTGCCATCCTGCCTCATTTGATTTTTGCTGTGATTCCTCCATTTCTTTGATGTTTTATTTTTTCACTGATTTACTTTTACCCGTGTTTTATTTAAACTATTTTCCTGAT
>VWZW01007718.1:84626-101088 GCA_013397115.1 Edolisoma coerulescens | reverse complement strand
ACTGGGAGAGCTGGAACTGGTCCAGTTTGGCGGAAACTGGGAAGGGGGGGCTGTCCCCGTTCAGTAGCGGAGAGGGAGATTGGTACCGGCGAGGGGACTGGTCCGGGCTGGGGGTGGCAGGTATGAGCCAGGGGGCTGCTGGCCCAGTTTGGAGTGGGAGAGAAGGGCTTGGGTACTGGGGAGAGAGGGGTCTGTACTGGGGTACAACCCTGGGCTGCGTGGGGCTGCGGGGAGGAGCGGTACCGGCGGGGGGGGGGTGGGGNCACTTCAGTACCGCTCCGTCCTTGAAGGCCTCACAGGAGCGCTGAGATCTGCCGGTGCTGCTCCCGCAACCCTGTGGGGTGCTCGGATGGCACCGAGGGTGGGCGAGCACTGGTCTTGCCACTGTAGCAGGGTGCGGGACCCCAGTGACCCGGGGAACTGGCCCTGTGCTCCGGGCTCCGTGCTGAAGTTTCAGTCCTGTCGGAGGCAGATCCGTGTTCCAAGCACCGCACGGATCTGTGCAGCCGAACACGGTGTTCCCCTCGGGGCTGCAGCCGCCTGGAAGAGGTGGATGCAAAGGCAGAGCAGTCACAGAGAATGGGAACATCCTCATTCTCTGGGGGAGTCTCTCCTGCCTGCTCTGGCCACGGGTGGGATTGGGGAGCGTCTGACCCTTGGGGAAAGTCAGCTGGATTTGAGGCATCTTCTCTCTCAGGGAGCAGGGGTTGGATACCAGGCCCTGTTTATCTGGGCTGTGGACATAGCCTGGAGGAAGGAGCAGAGGAATGTGGGGCTGGGATCAGCCTCTTCCAGCAGTGGCTCAGCACAGCTCCAGCTCGGGGATTGTTTTTACCTTTTCATAACCATCATCTCTGTCAGAGTGAACAGCACGAGGCTGCAGCCGACTGCTCCAAGGGGACAGCAGGCTGCTAATCCCGGAGCATCCCCTGGAACCAAAATACGTGTGGTAAAAAGGAATCGATCGAGCATCCTCAGAGGCAAGTTTGCCAGTGTCTCAGGGGGATGAGCTGTTGTATTCCCAGAATCTGCTGCAGACATGGCTGGTTGTGCAGCATGAGGAGCCTTGGTTGGACTCAGTGGCTGCTGCAGCTTTTCCTGGCTGGGTGAGGATATTGAAGGTGCCCAGAGCGACACACGACATTTGAGGCTGATAACATCAGCTGATAACATCAGAGATGGGGAGCTCGCTGAGCTGAGCTCAGGGAACAAATTGCTCCGGGCTCCTGTTTTCCTTGCCTGGCTAGTTCTTGCAAATTGTGCTGGGGAATGGCAGAGGCCTTGGCAGGAGGATGAAAGACCGAGGAAGGGAGAATTGCCTGTCCTGAGATAAGGATGCCTCAGGAACAGGATCGCAATTAAACCATTAAAACTCCCTTCTGATTCCCTGCAAGTCGAAGTGACTTTTGTGCCGGCTGCCCTGGAGCTCCTGGCACGGTCAGAGGCCAGGGGAATGGTGGAGAGAGATGATTTACCAGCATGGAGGTGGGCAGGATCATGCTGTGCTGCTGAAGCAGGTCCCTCCGGGGTTTTGGGGCTCCTTGAACTTTGCCGATGCAGTTTGGATGAGGCGTTTGGAGAGGGGGAGGGTGGGAACGTGGCCAAGCTCAGTGCAGGCTCTGTCTCTCTCTGTGAATGGCTTTTCAGAGGAGCCTTAACTTGTGCCGGAGCTTGGGGAAAGTGCCAGTGTGAGCCCACCAGCATCCAGCCCGGGACCTGCAGGAGATCTTGGATGCAGCTGGAGGCACGTTGGCCTCGTGGGTGCTGCAGAGAAATTGGTGACTCCTTGTTGGGGGCACCTGGAGCTGGGAGCCAGCCCCGGGCATTGCTGTTTCCTCTTGTCAGGGACTTGTTTAAGGTGAAAAAGTAAAACAGCAGGAGGTAAGAGATTAAGAGATTAAATACGATCAACTCCAGGTTGAAGTAGGAGCTGACTCAGTGGAGGTGAAAGGAGGAATGGGGTGGTTTTCTCCCAGGAGCTGGGATTTCCTGACTCTGCTGGAGCTCCCTTTTCACTGCAGTTCGTGGGAATTTGGCTGTCAGCAGAATAACCCCAGTTTGGTCTGAGCGAGGTGGTTCTTTGGCCGGGAGTGGCTTGCAGGCCGAGGTGAGTGATGCGAGTTTTGCACCTTCTCCAGCCGCTGCTGTGATGTTGCTGGGGAAGGCTGGGAATGCTGAGGCTTGTGGCTTACCCAGGTTAAGTGAACATGGATGTGGAGGTGATGATGGGAGAGCTCAAGGGCAGGTTGTGCTCTTCCAGATCCTTGTGTGCCATCACCGCTGCGTCTGGGCATCTGCTCTCCTGCCTCCCTGGAGACTGCAGGTGCCCTTGGCAGCAGTTGCTTTCCCAATCCACGTCAGCCGGTCGGTGGAGCCTTAAACTCCCAGCCGAGCCAAGCTGGGGGTGCCCCGGAGCGGGAAGGACACGGCAAGCGGCACTGCGCTTGCGGCAGGGCAGGGGGCTCGGCACGTGCTGTCCCTGTCTGTCACCTCGCCCCGCTGTGTCCTTGTCCCGCTGGCATCGGTGTCTGCTGGGCTCCTCCGCACCTGGGTGCTGGCAGACAGATGGACGCTGCAGACAGACCTTTCCCCTGCAGCATTCCTGGCCTCTGAGATGGGCTGAAGCCTCCGGTTTGGTTCTGGGGAGGTGAGTTGGGCGGCGGCTCCGTGCCCCACGGAGCCGGTGCTGGGTGCGTTTGGGTGGTGCTGTGCCCCTGCGGATGCCGGCTCCGGCGGGATCCCGCGCAGGCTGTGGCAGGGAATGCTAATGCACAGCGCTGCAGCTCTGCGGTGGCAGCGAGCCGGCTGCTGCCTGGTGTGGGGGTGGCAGAGATGGAGCAGGGAAAAGCTGGGGAGAGGGGGATGGAGCCTGTGGGGAGCTGCCGGCCCCTGGGGAGGGCTGGGTGTCCTCTCCAGAGCATCATTCCCGCTGTTGCTGTCTGCAGTGGCCTGCGGACCGCTGACCTTGCTGCAGCCAGCTGCATCCCTGCCCCGCACAGCCCATTCCCAAAGACCTGTTCCTGCCCCACTCTGCTCTGTCCTGACTCATCCCAGGTCCCTGCAGCTCTGCCAGGCCGGGTGATAATAAACTACCTTCTGCTTTGGGCTGTCAGGGGGACGAGACTGCCCTTGTTTGTCCTGACAGAGCTCCTGTAGCCATTCGTTTTTCCTGTCCCTTTAATTTAATTCCTTAGAGTGGCTGCTCATAAATCCTCTGTGCCTTTGTCAGCCTGTCTGGGGCCATGACCACCACCTCCTGCCCCGCTGTTCTGCAGGCACTGCACACCTGGCTCTCCTCGATCCTTTGCTCAGATCTTCACTTCTTTGGCTTCCTTGCTCTGTCACGACAGTTTTTCCTTCTCATAATGAGGTGCCTGGGCTGGGATGAGTTGAACAGCTCGTTGTCCTCTGTATGGATGTCCTGAGATGAGTCTGGCCTTCCCTGCGGTGCAGGAAAACCCTAATAAGTGGGGGAAAAAAAGCACAGGAGTGTTTGGAGTGGAGATGAATTACCAGGGCTTGGGGCAGCCAGGTCACTCCTGGTGCTGTGTTAAATGATAGAATCCTACTTTTTTTCTAAGTTTCTCTTCGCACCTTCCCATTGTTTTGGTGTTTTAGAGGGTCTCCCTGATGTCCCAAGGGGAGGCTTGTCCCGGTGCCCCGGCACTGCGGCAAGGCCAGATGTTTAATTGAATTACTGAACCATAGAGTGGGAAGAAAGGAGGTTTGGGGGGTCTGATGGACACAAACCATCTTCAAAATGATGTGCCAGAGCCTGTGGCTTTTGCTTCCCCCTTTTCCGCCTGCATCCCTGAAGGAGGCTGGGTTTCCACTCTTATGTCAGTCCTTCGGAGATGGGAGAAGAGTTGGATATTCATTCTTCCCAGTCCTCAGAAGCATCTCTTGTCATCTTTTGCTGGTGTGGGGGTGGAGACCACCCATCCTGGGAGCCCCCTTTCCACGTGAGCAGCCAGGTCTGGAGTGTGGGAAGAGTGCTGGAGGCAGGAGCACAGTGTTTTCTTTTGACCTTCCCCAAAATGCCAGGTTATCTTCTGCTGGGGACCAGCCTACCACAATACTTTCTTTGGGAACAGTTTTCTCCGTGCTTTCCAGCCTGTGCAAATGTTGGAGTGAGTTCCTGGGCTCCCTGCTGGATGTTGAGGCGCGGGGTATTTTGCTCTGGAAATCAGATTTTCACGGTCAGGTCGGAGTTGATCCTTTGCAGGTGAGGATCCTGTCTATGTTGCTCCTCTGACGAGCTGGTGAGTGCCTGATCCCAGGTTTTGGAGCAGGAAAGGTGTGGGACTTCAGCACTCAGCCTGAGGGGTTTGCTTGTGCCTGGCTGTGTTTTTATCACCGGGAGTTTCCTGCGGGTGACGGTCGCATTTGCAGAGGGCTCCTTGTGTTTCCTGCTGAGCCCTTTGATCAGAGCTGCTTATCTGGGGCCTCTGGCTCACCTTCACTCAGCACATGGTGGTGGCGTTCCAGGTGACTGTCCTGGGACCTGCTGCTGGCCCTGAGGGCCCACAGTGCGAAGGACTTTGTGCCAGGACTTCTCTCAGAGTGAGACTCTCAGTGAAACTGTGTGTTGGATCCGTAAGGGGCTGGGAGAAGGGTCAGGGAGTCCCACCAAGGAGGAGCATCATGGTGCCATCTCAGCAGGGTGTGTGGAGCTCCTTCCCAGGGGACTGGATAATTCCACGGGCTTGGGCACCCTCAGCAGTGCCGGAATCCACTCTGCACCATCCCCGTCTGCCCACATCATCCCTGCAGGCTTCCCTGGCGTGGTTAACCCTTGGGAATGGGTGCTCTGGGACATCTTGGTTGATGGCCCAAAGGTCCAAAGAGAAAGCTGCCGTAGTTTGGGAATGGTTTGGTTGGAAGGGACCTTAAAGCTCACCCAGTGCCACCCCTGCCATGGGCAGGGTCACCTTCCACTGTCCCAGGCTGCTCCAAGCCCATCCAGCCTGGCCTTGGACACTTCTAGAGATGGGGCAGCCACAGCTTCTCTGGGCACCCTGTGCCAGGTCCTCCCCACCCTCGCAGGGAAGAATTTGGGCTGGTTTTTTGGCAGCTGATCTCCCCCCATGGGTTCTGTGCCTCTGAGGAAGCGGGATGCGGAAGCTGAGGCTTGTCCTGCCTTTGGGAAGCTGCCCCCGTTGCCCTGTTGAGTTGGGCTGCTTGAACTGTGAATTTTAATTACACTTTGGGATCAATACGGTGGCCTTGGTAACGAGCTTATTGCTGCTGCAGAATCTGTTTACTTCAGGTTGGTGACAGCCAAAGGACTGAGGTGGCCGAGGACATGATGTTCCAGCTCCTTGAACAGGCTCCATTGTAATTCGGGTGAGGCTCCCGCAGCCCTCGGAGCTGTGTGCAGCTTCCCCTTGGCTGCCCCCACAGACCTGGAGCTGGCTGGCAGCACCCATTCCTGCCTGGCTGAGGAGCTGCCTGGATTCAGGAGCCAGGATTTGGGTGGGGGCTGCTGGAGCCTGGTTTATCTCTGTGGTGTGGGTGGAGGGGATCACTCCTTCTGGCCTTTTGCAGTGACAAGAAGTGAGCAGCCTGGAAAAGGAGGGTCCTTGGGGCTTTGCCTTCCTGAAATTCACATTTTGGTGTCCTCCTTCCAGATGAGGGTGAGGTTCAGCCTGTGTCTGCTGTTTTCTGCCTCTCCTCCTTTCACCTCCAGCCCCAGATTTCACACATTCCTGCACTGTGGGGAGAGTTTTGCATCCGACCTGGGCATGTTTTGGAGCGAGAACATCTGGCTGATCCCTGTTGACCTTGGAGCCATCAGCATCTTGCAGGCAGCACGGTGTCTCCTACAGTAACTTACCCCTTCTCCAAATACTCTGTGAGCTTGCCATCTCCACAGGGAAATCACTTCTATCCTTCCTGCCTCCTTTAAAAGAAAGGGGCTTCATGGAATCACCCTGTTTGCAGGAGAAGGTTGGCTTTGCTCTGACACGAGTCAGTATCCAGGAGGGCGATGTTTGTCCATCCTGGTTGTGATTCCTCAGACTCCTGAGCAGGGAGAAGCCCATGCTGAAGCCAGAGGTTTCTCCTGCTTTGCCTCTCAGCAGATGCATCAAAATCCAAGTCATTTCCAGGGCTGAAAATAGTCTGTTGGTAAAGGAGGAATGGGCAGCTGTAGTGGAAACACCACTGTGAGAGGCCTTTGGGAGTCAGGGCAGGGGGAGGATGGATTTCCAGTTTTCCAGAACAGGCAGCTCTTGTTTCCATGCTGATCCTGCAGGGTGCTTTCCCTTTAAAGCTGTGACATAGGGATGGAGGATCAGCTAAGGGTAGGTGAAGTAGCTGGAGCCTCTCCTGAGTGGGATTTGCTGTTTTGGTTTCTTGAAAGACCGGTAGAAGTCTTGGAATGCTGAGATTCTCCAAGGCAGTTTGGGGGGCGAAGCGGGGGCAGGTGGGGTGCCCAGAGTGCCAAGTGGAGTGATTCCTTCCCCAAAACACAGGGGCTGCTTTAGGATTACGGAGCAGAAGTTTGGGCTTCTCACTTTGGTGGTGTTTTTGTGGCGAGCCCTCCCTTCAGACCACGAGGTGTTGCTGAACGAGCCGTTTGACAGTGCTTCCAAGTGTTCCCTTGGTCTCATACAACCGTGCTTGGAGAGGCATTTTCTAATTAGTTTAAAAACTGATGCTAATTAAAGCTGATTCCCTCTCAGCTCTGACACACAAACACATTTCCATGGGCTTCCAGCTCTGCCAGCTGGCCCGTTGGAGGCTATCAGTCCTCAGATTGCCCCATAAGCTGCTGGAAGTGATTTAACCCACAGTCATGGAATAGTGAAATTTGGGTTGGAAGGGTCCCTAAAGCTCACCCAGTTCCGCTCTCTGCCGTGGCTCCCAAGTCCCGTCCAGCCTGGCCTTGGACACTTCCAGGGATCCAGGGGCAGCCACAGCTGCTCTGGGCACCCTGTGCCAGGGCCTCCCCACCCTCACAGGGAAGGACTCCTTCCCAATATCCCATCTAATGCTGCCATCTGGCAGTGGGAATCCATTCCCCCTTGTCCTTGCAAGGACATGACCTTGTCTTGTCTGTGCAGTTCTTCCAGTGTGATAACTCCAATTAATACTAATTACCCTACTGCCCAAACACGTGCTGTGCCATAGGCTGGGTGGGCACTGGGGATGAATCCAGGGGTGAGAAATCCGGGATGTCTTTAAACCAGCTGCTGTTTGCCCATTCAGGGGGTTTATGGGGTTAACCTGTGAGACATGACCAGAGTTCACTGCCCTTAGGGATCCCAGACATTGGACTTTTGCTGTTCCTGCCAGGAAGGAGATATCCCTCTGTGTTTCAGGAGATATCCTGCTCCATTAAAGCCGGGCCCAAGCCTTTGCCTCAATTCCTGCAGTCCAAGGACTAGATGCCTCCTTATCTGCTGGTGGGGAGCTTTCCCTCTGCTCCTGCTGGAGCACACCTTTGACCTCCAGGTGTTTATGAGGCAGGATTTATCCCCAGTTACTATTTAACACTCAAAATCACATTTCTTTTATTGAATCTCTCCTTCTGTTTATTTTTCCTTTAACTGGCATTTACAGTGATTCCCTTAATGACTGAAATCTTGTGGTGATTCCCAGCCTATTAACCTTTGGAATGGGGCTATTTCTTTCCTGGTGTTTTTTTTATTCTGCCAAGTTCTGGGATTCATGTGGAAGTCCTTAATTCTCCTCTTGGACTCACAGAAACTTGGTTTGTTTTTTTTTTCCCTCAGTGCTGTACCCAACCGGCCTTTCCCTGGCAGTGGAGGATGGAGGTTGGGACAGGGCTTGGCTGGTTTGCTTTGCCAGAACCTCAGTGCCCTTTTATTTCTTTGCTGGGAGGAGTGTAAAGGTTTCCAGGCGGAGATTTGGCTGGGATTCCTGCTCAGGGAGTTGGCGGGGAGAATGCCAGGCAGGTCTGTGCCTCTAGGGAGAACATCCTGCCCGGTGAACCCTCTGGGAGTGAGAGGTGCAGGAGCACCAAGTTGCACATGGTCATGCTTCCATTCACAGAGCAGCACCCTCGGGAAGCTCTTCCAGCTGCGATGTCTGAATGGAGCACTTGGGGTTTCTTCTAAAAGTTGGGGGAACCACCAAGAGAAAGTTCTCCTCTTGCAAAGGCCACACCTGGAGCAGAAGCAGGTGCTTTTTCCTGAGGGTTGTTCCACTTCCAGCTCTCACAGAGCCCTTGGTGCTCAGGCTGTGGAGGATCAGGAGATGATTGCTGAGCAGCTCTCCTGCCCTTCCAGCATCCCTGTGGAATGGTGGAGTGAGGCAGTGGGCACTGCTAGGGAAAATCCCCACCTTCACCTGGCCGTGGGCTCTGGCTGGGGATTTGTTTGCTGCTGAGATGATTTGAACTGGGAGTCTGGTGGTTCTTCCATGGGCTTGGCTGTAGCCTCCTGTGACTTTGTGCAGCCCTTTGCCATCCAAGTTTGTGCTGGCACATGTGACCAGAGCTTGGAGGTGGGAGAACGGGATGGTTTGAGTCACAGAGGCAAATTCGCCCCCAAACTCTCCCCTCTCCAGCGGTTTGGGGATGAGGATAGTGAGTCCTTAGGCTGGGAGTCTTGCTGGTCCTGATCCCCCATCCCTCTTCTCTGAGTACCTCATTTTTCCTTTCCTTCCATCCTTAAGGAATGCTGTGATCCAGTAATACCCTTCCAGCCTGGATAACCTCACAGGAGAAGAACCCTAAAACCATCCCTGTCTGCCTTGCTGATTCCCACACCAAAAATCCACGTCCTGTTGGATCGTGGAGCAGGAGCTGTGTCCCCCTGTGTGTCCCCTGTTTCCAGCCTCATGTCTAGACGCTGTCCTGTGGGAACAGGGGCTGGCTCTTCCAGCCTGGAAGCGGAGCAGAGGGGGCCTGAGGACAGGGCAGCCAAGTCCTCTAAACAAACCCAGCGCCCTGGCATGGCCGCAGTGGGAATGGGGCCAGCTCCAGGGGCCAGCACAGGGACGCACACTGGGAGCATTGGGAACCTGCAGCTGGCAGGTTTGGGATGGCCTCAGTCCCGTATCTGAGGGAGGCAAACATGGCAAATGTTGGCAATGGCTCTTTTTTCCCAGTCAGGAAGCTTGGGGTCCCCTCCGGGATCTGTGTGGCTGTGAAAACAGCGTGGAAGAGTTCTGTCCCTTCCCTGAGGAGGTGGCTCAAGCAAAGCTGCTCCTCTCTTCTTTTTGACCTGTAATGATGGAAAATACTGGTTATCTGACCTTTTACCCCTCTGCTGATGAGGCTGAAGAGCCTCATTCCCTGGGATGCCTCTGTCCTCCCTGGATGCTATGATGAGTTGCTTCTGCAAATAAGTGGATTAAAACAACTTGTCCTTTAGAAACACCCGAGCCAGCTCCTCCTCGGGAAAAAGCAGCAGCTCTCCGGGAGGGAACGGCCCTTCTGCAGGTAAGGAGTCCTTGGAGACTGAAACCTGAAGGTGCCCTTCTCCAGGTGGGCAAAACCCAGCCCTGCTCTGAGCTGCTGCTCCTGTCTCATGTGGGAGTGGGGCTGGTGAAGAGGAGGATGCTCCTTTGAGCTGTAAAACATTCCTAGTCTGGCTGAATTTCCAGGAATGACAAAGAAATGATGAGCTTAAAAGACAGGTCACGTCAGGGGTGCCTTGGCAGCATGGGCATCCGGCAGTGCCCTCCCAGCCTCTGCCAGGGAGTTTTTGTTTGGGAGAACATATTAAATAAGGGGAACTGGCTGCTCTGAATAGTCCTGATCCCTGCTGCTGGTTTTCTGCAGCCAAAGGAAAGGTCCCAGCACTCTGGATACTTCCAGCCTTTCTCCTGGGAGGGCAGAAGTGGGTTGCAGAGACTCTTCTGCTTCATAAGTGGTTGTGTGGCTGTAGGAACGTGCTCTGCTCCCATTTTGCTATTTCTCCCTGGGCAACTGTGCTGTGTCCTCACATCCACGGATGTCAGACTTGGAAGTCTGGAGGGTTTTAGATGGTTCATTGCTTTCTGCTTATCTTGGGTGATGTGTGGAGCCTGCTCCTGTCCCCCCACCACTTTTCCAGGACAGAAGTGGCTGGGAGGGCACTTTTCCCATGGCTGCCTATGTGCCGATGCTCACGTTGTCCCTAATAAAAAATAATAATAATAATGAAAAAAGGATTACTGATGCAAACCTGGGGGTGCTAGGAACAGAGCCTGGAGCTGTCTCCCAGCCTGTGTCCTTTCCCCTGTGGAGCCTGTGCATTGGTGAGCCACGTCAGCTGTGAGTTGGTGGATGCTTTCCAAAATCTCTTTTCTTCCTTCCACAACCTGCTCCCGCTCTCCCCCAAGGGTACATGGGATGCAATCAGGGATGTGTAGCACAACAAAGGAGCTTAAGCATCCTCTCTGGAGCTGTTCTGGGAATGGAACAAGTGTTAAAATGAAAAGTGGGATTGTCCTGTGTGAGAGGGACATGCCGGGCTCATCTGTGCCTGGGGTAAATCCAGCTGTGTTTACAAATCCCTCTCCCTGGAGCCACGGAGTGGAATTTTCTTACTCTGTCAGCTCCAAAAACTGCTCACCTGCCTGACCACTGGGAAGGTCCTTGAGATCAGCCATGGATGGTGGCACACCCTGTAGTCACGAGCTGCCAGTTTGGTGAGATGGTACCAATCCAGACCTGCAATCTGTTTGCCCTCCCTGTGTCGTAATAATCAAACAAATGAGGCTGTGTGTGCTGGGGACACTTGTGCTGCTGGGCTCAGCACTGCCCTGCCAGGGTTCTCACTGGATTTATCCTTATAACCCAGAGAGAAGCTTGTTCAAGCTGGTCTTCCAGCTTCCTGGTGGTTTGGGGTGTTCTGGGCAGCGTGGCCAAATGGGGTTGATAAGGACAATGCTCCCTCAGCTCCAGCCCTGGAAAGGGTGGTTTGAGCTGAAAGCGAGTGGCTGTTGTTGGGAAATGTCAGATCTGCCTGGGAATGGGCACAGTGGAGGTGGATTTCCCAAAGGGAGAAAATGTCCTCCTGGCTTGGCTGGTATGACCGGGAGCAGGCAGTGCCCAGCGATGCTCTGGAAGAACTTGGCAGGAGATGGTGGATCCTGCTGTTTTCCTGTAGAACATATCTCAAAATCCCTGCGGTTCCGAGTGAGGAGCTGCTCATTTGGCCCCTTAGGTCTCCAGCCCCATCTCCTCCTTTTCCAGGGCAGTGATGCTGAAAACCTCTGGCTTCATTCCTGTGCAGGGAAATGGGTGCTGTCTTGTTTTCTCTCCTTGACCATGAATTTCTGGGATGAAAAAATATTTTCCTTGCTCTGAAACCCTCGTGCTCCACCCGGTTGGAAAAGCCTCTTCCAGCAGGGTGAAGTTTGGGATGCGATTCGTGGCCGCGCTCTTTGGAGCTGGACGGCCCCGATCCCGCTCAGCCCCAGAGCGCTGACCCGCAGCCCCCGGCCGGGAATGCCGTTCATTCCAATTCCCATGACAGGCAGAGGGATTAGGAGATTTTCTCTGTCTCCTTAATGCAGCTCGAGCGGCCGGCACGTGGAGGGCACTGGTCACGCACCTCTGCTCCAGTGCCTGTCCGGCCTCCCTCGGCTCCCTCCTGGCGCTGCCGGACACAGCGGTAATTTCCCGGGCTCAGAGGGGTTGGATGTTTGGATGATTTGTTGGATTTGGGAGCTGTTCATAGCGTTTGATGATAATTTTAGCCAGGGCAGATTTTGCTAAGCTGGGGAGTTCAGCTGAGCCCTGGTAAAGCCACGGCAGGGATTACTGGGGGTAATTCAGCACTTGGTTTGTTTAGCACTTGCTTTTTCTCTCCCCTTGGATTCAGTCCCCTCATTCCCATGTTTCTAAACCTGCTGTTTCTCTTGCAGAATGGGGTTGTGCCTCAGAGCTGGCTCAGCACTCACAGCTGGAGCCCTGAAGGGGAGATGGATTGTGGTGTGGGATGTTGTGGGACTGGGGAGAGCAGTATCCCTGTGTCCCATTCTCTCTTTTCTACTGCATCCCAAACGAGCTTTGCTCCGTGAGACCATCCAGGCAGCACGTTTCCCTGAAGGGAATTGCCCCGTCCTGGAGCTCACACATCCTGGATGCTGCAAGCCAGGACAGACCTGCACCCTGAGCTGGAGCACTGTGCCTTTTGTTTTTTCCCTCCTGGGTCACCTCTTCCCTGGAAACCTTTCTCTGAGATAGAGAAAATTCCTCAGCTAACACTTTAAGCTGTTTTAATGCCAGCAGCTGTTTTATGTGGCATGTTTTTTATACCCTCTGGTTTGATGAGCTGCCAGAGGAAGAGCTTGGTGTGAAGGCATGGAAATCTTGTGTCCTGAAATTGCTGATACGTTTTCCTCCTTGGAAGTGTCTGTGAGCAGTACTCCGGCACGGAAGTGGCACAAGCCTATCCCAGGCTGTCTGGGGAAGATTGATCCAAGCAGTAGACCTTGAACAAATTCCAGCACCATCATTCGTTGTTGGGAAACCTGCCAGCTCCAGCCACACGCCCTGAGCACGATGTTGGTGCCTGCCTGGAAGAGCTTCTGCCCCTCTTGTCCCTGGAACCGGCTTTCCTGTGGGGATGGGGGTTGTGGTGCCCTCCGGATCCTCCTCCTGCTCTCCCACGGGGATGGAGGTTGCAATGCCCTCCAGGTCCTCCCTCTGATTTCCCATGGGGATGGGGGTTGTGGTCTCCTCCCCATCCTCTCCCTGCTCTCCCGTGGGAATAGGGTTGTGATGCCCTCCAGATTGTGCCCTCCACGTCTTCCCGCTGCTCTCCCATGGGGATGGAGGTTGTGGTGCCCTCTGAGTCCTCCCTCTGCACCAAATGACCTCAAACAATTGCAAAACCAAACCTGCTATCTCCATTTATCACTCCCATTCCTTCCACTGATACAAACTAAAGTAGTTTGCATCAGAATCCAGCTGGAGTCTGCTGGGAAGTCTGGTGGGGGAGCAGATACTGGGCTGTGATGTGTCCAGGATGGAGGAGCTGGCTGGAAATCTTGCAGCAGCAGCACCCACAGGAATGCCTGGGATGCTTGGCTGGGTGTGGTGATGGGTCTGATCTGTGCCAGTCAGTTCCTGGAAGGGCTGCTGGAGTCCCACATCATCCCACCTGCCCTGCCTTGGAGTGAGCCATGGCTTTCATGCCCCCTTGTCCACTCCCAAGCAGAATACCGTGCTGCTTTTGGCCCATCTGCTGGGGGTTCTACAGAACTGTGGCTACTTTTTCTAGCCCAAAAAGCCGTACTGGTGCTGCAGCTGCCCCAGCTCCAGCCTATGCAGATTCCTCCTTTCTGGAATGGATCATTTCAGCTAAATAGTTTCATTCTTCTCCCCTCCAAAGCCTGTTTCCTGCATCAAAGCTTTCAGGGAGCTTTTGGGATGGCTGTGGCACAGAAAACCCCTCCTTGAGGCCACTCTGGGCTGTCTCTTTCCATCATCTTGATTTCTCCAGGATTCCTCTCGAGGTCTCCTGGGTCTCGGGGATGCTTTGTTAATCCCACTCCCTGCCATGACGTCTCATCCCCGTTAAATGGCAAAATTAAATCCTGCAGCGACGCGATCTGAGGGAAGGGGCTGTGCTGGGGTTCTTTGTCAGGGTCTCCTGCATGGCAGCGGGGAGGGGGCTGCAGGCTGGGTTTGCTGCTGCTTTCCCTAATTCCCTTTCATCTCCGTCATCTTTCTCCAGCAGGAGCAGCAATAAGGGCCTTCGCTGGCTGCTCACTTGGGGTGAGCGCAGCAGCTGAGCACTTTTGGGTTATTTTTCCTCTCGTTTTGGTTCAACACAGTTAAATTTGATGATCTGGTGGAAGGTGCTGGAGCTTTGAGTTACCTCTGACTGAGAGAGGTGGCTGTTTTGGGGGTTCTCTTCCAATGGAAACATCTTGTCCTGCAGAGGAGGCTGAAAGCCAATGCAATGTCAACTTCTTTTTGTTGAAATGTTCTTTCTTGCTGAGGTTTTTTCCTGTGCTTTTAGTGTCAGTTTTGGAAGGATGTGCAGTGTTTTTAACCTGCGGGATGCTCTGCTCCTGGGGAGGAGCCTGGAAGCACCAGGGATCTCTTGGGACCACCCCAGCTTTCCTGCTGCTGCATTTTTGGACAGAAATCTGCCGGGATCGGTTGGGGCGGGGGCTGTGGGAGCAGGGGCTCTGCCTCCACATGGGATGTGGGTTGTACAAGGAGTGTGATTCCTGAAGGAGCCTTAGGGAGCTGGGAATGGGTTAAAGGGGATGTTTCAGAGTGCTCTTTTTATCTTCAGGTGTTGTGTCAAATCTGCTTTAACCTTCTGGTGGCAGTTGTTCAGGCAGAGGAAGGGGTTTAATTTTTGGCATCTGTAGCCTTGTACTTGGTGATGTTAATTTTCGTGGACTGAAGGGATCCGTGGGTCCCTGCACCTTGGGAAGGTGTCGTGCCCTAAGGATCACCTCCTGATTTAGCACTTCTTTCCTTTGCTCCCAGCAAATCCAATTTGCAGATGACATGCAGGAGTTCACCAAATTCCCGACCAAGACAGGCCGTCGGTCCCTGTCCCGCTCCATCTCCCAGTCTTCCACCGACAGCTACAGCTCTGGTAGGTGCCAGGCCCTTGTCCTTGCGTGTTCCTGTCCCAAACCCAGCATCAGTGCTGCAGTGAATGTGCTGCTCACACCCTGTGGCAGGATTTGTGCTGCTGTCTGTACTTGGACGCTGAGGGAATGGTTGCAGACACTCCCAAAGCTCAGGCATTGATTGCCAGTTGATAACCCTGTTACCTCTTCGTTGTTTTAGAGAAAAAGAGTGCAAAATTCCTTCAGGGCATTGGCTTTCCTTAGGAGATTGGTAGTTTGAGCCATGAGTGAAAGATGGGAAGGGAAACAGCAGAAACCTGAAGGGTGGGAGGTTCCTGGATTCATAAGGCCTGGCATAACTCATTCCTCTTTTGGTTTAGCTGCCTCGTACACGGACAGCTCTGATGACGAGGTGTCCCCCCGAGAGAAACAACAAACCAACTCCAAAGGCAGCAGCAATTTCTGTGTGAAGAACATCAAACAGGCAGAGTTTGGGCGCCGGGAGATTGAGATCGCCGAGCAAGGTACAAAGTGGAGTGTGGGGCTTCTGGGGCTTGGGACAGGTTCTGGAGACCAGGAGCTGAGGAGTGGCAATTCTCACTCCCGCTGCAGCTTTGGATATCCTGTTTTTCCTCCCAAATCAGTTAGGGAAGAGTGAGATGTGCCAGCAAACGTTGATGCTGTGTCCCTTTTCTAGCAGGAGCAGAGCTCTTGCAGGGTTTAATGTTTTGTTGGCTTTGGATGGACAAGGATTTTGCAACCTTCAGAGACATGAAAGCTGAAAATCCCAACCCCTTCTTCCCCTGGGGCTTGTGGGAAGCTGAGTTACCATTTCCAGTGGGGTGATTGGGTAACTCTCCTCTCCTTTTAGAAAGGGAAGATAATCCAGGCACATTTAGAGCAGCTCTTCTGAGACGTGGCAGCTCTGTTTTCAAGTTTAGCTGCTTCACCTGCTGCCACAGGGGTGGTGACTGTCCTTAGGTGCCTTCATCAGCCAGTGAAAGTCCCAGACCCCTCCTTACCTCTCTCCTTGTCCCTTGGTCAAGTGACAAATGGCACTGGTGTGTTGGTCCCATTTTGCACAGACCTGCCAGGCCAGGGATGAGGAGTTTTCTCCCTGCCTGTATAACAGCTACAGCACAAATTTTGGGGATGGAGGTATCCTGGGAGACCCCGAAAGGAGAGGAGCTGTGGCAGAGAAGGGACCCTTCGGCCTGAACCAGCATTAAAACCTCTCTTCCTTTTGCAGACATGTCTGCTCTGATTTCGCTCAGGAAACGAGCCCAGGGGGAGAAGCCTTTGGCTGGAGCTAAAATCGTGGGCTGCACCCACATCACAGCACAGACTGCGGTGAGTGGCTGCTTATTTGAGGGGTCTGGGGTGGGACACCAGCTTTTCCCTGGGGAAGAACTCGATCTCTACAGAATGGGAGAAGGCACTTTCAGTAGTCCGGAAGCGTTTCGGAAAGGCTGTGCTGGTGGCATTTCCGCAGGGCAACGTTTGGTTCCTGTGCCCATTGCTGCTGCCCCAGGCCTGCCCTGACCCCTGGGGCACCCCTGACCCCTGGGGCATCCCTGCTGTCCCGCAGGTGCTGATCGAGACGCTGTGTGCCCTGGGAGCGCAGTGCCGCTGGTCTGCCTGCAACATCTACTCCACCCAGAACGAAGTGGCCGCGGCCTTGGCAGAGGCTGGTGAGTGCGGCCGGGCCAGAGCCCTCGCAGCCCCTCCTGCCTCCCTGGCCTGAACCCGGGGGAAATCTTCTAGGGAACTGCATGTTTAACTTGTATATATTTCATTTTGTATGTATTTATGTTTTATTCTAGATTTATACTTTATATCTAGAAATATTTTCTAATTAGAATATTTTGTAATTAAAATTATATTATATTTATTATTAAAATTATAATTAATACATTTTATATTTATAGGTGTGTACAAATATACATTTACATATACATTA
>VWZW01007718.1:74520-84569 GCA_013397115.1 Edolisoma coerulescens | reverse complement strand
GTAAATGATTAAAATAAATAGAAATAAATATAAAAACATAAAACCAAAATATATTTTAATTTTATATTTAACCATATTTTAATTCTATTTTATTTATTTTCATACTGTTTATTATTAGTAGTGTTGTTTTCTTATTATTTATTTCTTATTATTTTTTTTGTTTTTGTTATATATTTGTATCTTCTTTTTTTAAATTTTATTTTCTATTCCTGTTTCAGGGAATTAATATTTTTGGGGAGTATCTTCTAGGGAGGGATGGACAGGTCTGACCCTGGTGTGGGCTGTGATGTGATCTCTGTGTGGCCCCTTGGCTCTTGTGTCCGTGTGTTTCCGGAGTTGGCCAAGCAGGAGAGAGCTCTGCTGAGCCCAGCAAGCTCCAAGGATGCTCCTGTTCTTTCAGGTGTTGCCGTGTTTGCCTGGAAAGGGGAGTCAGAGGATGATTTCTGGTGGTGCATTGACCGCTGCGTTAACGTCGACGGCTGGCAGGCCAACATGGTAAGGAGCCTTCTCCAGCCCTTCCCCTGCCCAGTGCCCGTGGGGTTCCTCAGCCTTCCACCCTGGGGCTGTTCCTGGCCTTGCAAGGGCCTCTGGCCCCCGTTAAAGGTGGGCTTTTGGAGAATGGCAGCTAGAGATGAGCTGGGAACAGCCATGGGAATGTCAGGAGCTGCAGAGGTGATGTCCTGAGTTGACACATCCCAATGGCAAGGGAACAGCTCCTGGTGCAGTTCCCACGAGCCAGGAAATAGGACCTCTTTCCCCCTACAGGAGCTGCTCCAGCTGCTCCTCTCTCAGCACAGCAGCCATCTGCCCTCCCTCTCCCAAAGCTGGGGTCATAGTGGGGACCTGTGCCTTGCCAAAGCCGATGTCCCCCCTTGGTGCATGGTCTGTGGTCACCAGTGATGTGTCCGTGGGCCATGACACCTCCCACAGCCTCTCCTCTCCCGTTTGCTTTCAGGCCATGAATGCTGTGGCATCCTGAGCTCAGCCTAGTTAGTTAGTGCTGCCTGTGGTCACCTTTCCAGGCTGCAGAGCAATAGCAGAGGCAGGAAATCCTGTTAGGATCCAGCAGCTCCATGCAGGGGTAAGGAATCTCAGTGTTCTGGAGGACACCCCGAGTTGCAGGCAACAAGGGCAACCCAGGAGTCCTGGCCCCCAGGCCTCTGCCTGAGCAGCCCTCCAGCAGTGCCTGAAGATGCTTCTCCAAATCATTTCCCCATCCTGTCCTCAGCCAGTGCATTTCCCAGTGGGAGGCCTGACTGCTCCATGTTCTGCCTTGCCTGTTCTCTAGATCCTGGATGATGGTGGGGACCTGACCCATTGGGTGTATAAGAAATACCCCAGCGTGTTCAAGAAGATCCGAGGGATTGTGGAGGAGAGCGTGACCGGCGTGCACAGGTGGGAGCTTTGGGAAGGCAGACCCAGAGATCTCAGGGAGTCGCTGCTGTCTGCTCTGACCTGCCTCTGCCCTCTCCCAGGCTGTACCAGCTCTCCAAGGCTGGGAAGCTCTGTGTCCCAGCCATGAATGTGAATGACTCCGTCACCAAGCAGAAGTTTGATAACCTGTACTGCTGCCGGGAATCCATCCTGGATGGGTGAGTCCAACCCTTTTCCCCACTGGCACTTCCACACGGGGGGGGTTTGGCTCCGGCTGCTCTTAAGCAGAGATGAGGCTCTGCTGCTTTGACCTGGTTTTGGGCTTGACTGATCCCAACACAGGTCTCTCTCTGTCCCCCAGCCTGAAGAGGACCACGGATGTGATGTTTGGAGGGAAGCAAGTGGTGGTTTGTGGTTATGGGGAGGTGAGTTCCATGAGCTGTGCTGGCCTCCCCCAAGCTCAGCATCCTGCACTTCCCTGTGCAAAGGCCACTCGCCCTTGCTGTAAGGAGTAGATCCAACCTGCTGAGCGATAACCAGGGAAGTCTTGCTGCAATCTGCTGGGAGGATGGAGATCAAGGATCAGATTTCCCAGGTTGCTGCAGATTAACTGGGCTGCACAGCCGACAGTTGCTGGGAACGCTGGCCTGAATTATAACTACCCACGGGTACTCCCATCTGCTGTCCCTGGCCCAGGTTCAGCATCCAGCCTGGCGGGGCAGGCGGCTTCTCCCTGGGAATAATACTCTGGCAGAGGGGAATTGTATCATGAACTTGTAACTGATTCTACCCTGGAAGAGCTGGAGCTGGGAGCTGCCACATTCCCTCCATCTGTGCAGGTCCATGTGGGTGTTTATCTTCCGGCACTGTGCAGGGCCTGGCAGGAGCTGCAGAGGCTCTTCCCAGCAGGAACATGCTCCCTAATTTATTTAGGCACCAGTGGAGCCCAGCTTTGCTCGACCAAGAGACCATGCTGGCTCTCGCCCAGGGCTCTGGGCTGGTGCCTGGTTCTCCAGCCAGGAGTTGTGCTGGGTGTTGTGGTCCCCAGGGCCTGTCCTGAGCTTTACTGGACTTCTTCAAAACAGGAGAGTCCCAGAACCATAGAATCCCAGCTTTCCAACCCATATTTGGGTTGGAAGGGAACTTAAAGCTCATCCAGTTCTACCCCCTGCCATGGACAGGGGCACTTTCCACTAGACCAGGTTACTCTTAAGTCCCATCCAACCTTGAACACTTCCAGGGATGGGGGAGCCACAGCTTTTCTGAGAATTCCATTCCAGGGCCTCCTCACCCTCACAGGGAAGAAATCCTTCCCAATATCCCATCTAATCCTGCCCGCTGGCAGTGGGAAGCCATTCCCTCTTGTCCTGTCACTCCATCCCTTGTCCAAAGTCCCTCTCCAGCTCTCCTGGAGCCCCTTTAGGCACTGGAAGGGGCTCTGAGGTTTCGCTGTAGCCTGCTCTCCTGCAGGCTGGACACCCTTAGCTCTCCCAGCCTGTTCACCCTGATTGGTTTCCCCTTTGGATGTGAGTTGGAGTCCCAGTTTGCCTTGCCTGGCTGTGTTCAGTAGACCCAAGGTTGGAGCTGGGTGATAAGCGAGGATCTCTCTGGAGATGTTTTTGGTCCAGCACCTTGCTGGTCAGCAAACGGGGCTGAGCAGAGTCAGTGCAGTACAGGCAGGTGTTGGTGTGGGTTGCTGGTGTGGAGAGCTGGACTTGGCTTTAATTTTCCACTGAGGAGAGGGAGCGAGTCCGAGATGCTGCTGCAGGAACCCTGTGCTCCCTCTGCTGATGTGGCAGCATGGGATGGAGGATCTGCCCCCCGAGGAGTGCAGGACGGCTCTGAAATCCTTTAGCTCAAAGGCAAGGGGGCACTGTGTGCTCCTCTGGGCTGTCTTTAGCTCCTGCTTGGAGAAAGGCTCCTGCAATGCTGGGGATGCACAAGCTCTGAGAGCGTTGGGTTGGGAAAGCTCCTGGCCTTGGACACTTCCAGGGATGGGGCAGCCACAGCTTCTCTGGGCAACCTGTGCCGGGGCCTCCCCACCCCAACAGGGGAGAATTCCTTCCCAATATCCTGTCTAATCTTGCCCTCTAGCAGTGGGAAGCTGGTGGCCTTGGAGGGGGAGCTGAGCTTGTGGCAGTTGTGCCACTCACCAGGTACATCCTGAGCTGCTCCTGGCATTGGGCAGGTGGCTGGGATGGGCTTGGGCTGTTTAGGGAAGGGACTGTAGCACTGGTGTGTCCCTGTCCCACCTCACTGGGATCCTTTTGCCTCGGCAGGTCGGGAAGGGATGCTGTGCTGCCCTGAAAGCCCTGGGAGCCATCGTGTACGTCACGGAGATCGACCCTATCTGCGCTCTCCAAGCCTGGTGAGGTGTTCCTGTCTATGTGGCAGTATCTCTCTGTCTGCTCTTCCAAACCCTGCCAGAGGCTGGAGTGGAGCCAGGGGGATCTGTGGCTCATTTTGGAGAACATGCACCTTGTTGGGGTGTGATGGGGCAGGGCTGGGGCAGCTTTCAGGGGTGGGGTACCGGGCAGAGGGTGTTCACTGGCTGGTTTGGGGAGGCTGCTCAAGCCTCTGCGCCACACATTCCCGGCTCCTCCGACGTTTCCAAGAGTGGGTTGGACACCCCAACCGTTGCACAGCTCTCCCTCATGGCACCAGTGTCCCTGGAGGGGTACAGGAGAGCCTGGGCTGCTGCCAGAGCAGTTCGGAGCTGCTGAGATCCCTCATGGCCTGGGGCAGGGAAGGAACAAGCTTCTCCTCCTCATCATGGTCCCTATTCCCCTTTTTTTGCCAGCATGGATGGATTTCGGGTGGTGAAGCTGAGCGAAGTAATCCGTCAGGTGGATGTCGTCATCACCTGCACAGGTAGGGATGACAAGGTTGGAGCAGGCTGAGGAGCATCATTCCCAAGCGGGGTCTCGGGGGAGCTGGGAATGGAGGACACTTCACTGCTGTGTGCTCCTAACTGTCCACAAGAGCTGGGCTCTGCCAGGACCTTTCCCCCTGATTTGCTATTTGAGCACAGTCCTGGCCCAGAGCAGAGGGACATCTCGGCCACGTGTTCTCAGGGTGTTTTGGGGTCTCCTAGAGCCTGGTTAATTCATGGGAGCAAAGATCAAAGATTTGGGCACTGAAATGGGCTCCCCAGGGAATGGTCACGGTCCCAGTCCTGCAGAGTTTAAGGAGTGTTTGGACAATGCTCTCAGGCACAGGGTGGGGTTGTTGGGAGTGTCCTATGCAGGGCCAGGAGTTGGACTTGATGACCCTTGTGGATCCCTTCCAGCTCAGGATATTCCACGACAGCACTTGTCCCACGTGTCCTCTGCTGTCACAGCCAGAAGGGTTCATGTCCTGGTGGAAGTTCATCTGACGTTGCCCCAAGCTGAGCTTGTCTGCCTCGAGTTCAGGGAAGGGGAAATCCAAGGGTTTGTGTTCCCACTGCTGTGGGCTCAGCTGTACCCTCTGCGCCTGCAGGGAACAAGAATGTGGTGACCAGGGAGCACCTGGATCGGATGAAGAACAGCTGCATCGTGTGCAACATGGGCCACTCCAACACCGAGATCGACGTGGTGAGTGCCGGCGCCTCCGGCCGTGCCCACCTGCCAGCTCCTGCCGTGACTCCATCCTCTTCCTCCTCCTCTTCCAGACCAGCCTCCGGACGCCGGAGCTGACCTGGGAGCGGGTCCGTTCCCAAGTGGACCACGTCATCTGGCCGGACGGGAAGCGGGTGGTGCTGCTGGCCGAGGTGTGTTGAGAGCTGGGCCATGATGCTTTGGGCCTCCGCCAGGAAATCATGGATTTAGCCAGGTGGAAAAGTGCTGGGAGGAGCTTCAGGGCTCAAAAAAGGGTTTTTTGATTTGTTTTATTTATTTTTTAATTTCCTTTTCTTGAGGGTGGGTGTGTCATCTCCCACATGCAGCCACAGAGGTGCCACCTGGTTCCGTTCTTCCGAGCCGGGATTCATCCCACTCAGCCAAACCCCATCTGTGCAGGGTTTCCCAGGTGTTGGGTGGCTCCTCTTCCCACAGGAGCTGTTCTGGCAGGAGGAGGGACTGGCTGTTCTAGGGACCACAACATTCCCCTGCCTTGAAGCGAAGGGTTAAGGTGGAAACTGGAGCAGAGTTGAAATGCCCTGCTCACTGTGCTCTGGTTCCCTGTGCCCCTGGTCCCCTGTGCAGGGAGGGGGTGGAGGTGAATCCCATCTGGAAAGTCAGTTTGGTTTGGATTTGGGAGCACGTCCAGCCCCGTGCTGACTCCTCCTGCTTTTTCCCAGGGCCGTCTGCTCAACCTGAGCTGCTCCACGGTTCCCACCTTCGTTCTCTCCATCACGGCTACCACGCAGGTCCGTACGCGGGTGGGGCCCTGCACGAGCCTCGGGGTGGGGATGGTTTGGAAGGAGCTGGGAACACTCTGGGATTGGTCCTTGGGATGGCACCACTGCCAGAAATACCATTTTGTCTGGGCTGGAGTTATTGCTGGCGTGGACCCAGTGTTTTGGGTACAGCGAGTTTTGGGAGAGCTTTTTAAGTGAGTGGTTTCATGGCACAGATCCTGCTGGGCTGGAAGACAGGTTTAAGCCCCCCCAGGACAGGTTTGAGCCCCCCTAGCATGGGTTTAACCTTCCCCAGCACAGGTTTAAGCCCCTCTAGCACAGATTTAAGCTCCCCCAGCATGGGTTTAAGCCGCTCTAGCACGGGTTTGGGCTTACCTCAAAGCAAGGCTTTGTTTGGGCTGGGAACACCGAGGGGACCGGTGGCACTGGGAACGTGGAGGGGTTGATGGGACTGGGAATACACGAGGGACTGGTGGCACTGGCACCCGTGGGGAAGGACAGCCAGGCTGGCAGCAGGGAATTCCCTTATCCTCACTCCTGTCAGTCCCAGTGGATGGGGAACAGGCCTGTGTTTTGGACTTGGTTCCCAACAGTGGAAGCCAGCACTCGGGGGATGCAATTTCATCTCTCCTGAAGGAATGACCCTGGGTTTTGGATGATAGCAGTTTCTGAGGAGCAGTCCCTCCTTTTCCACGTGCTGCAGTAGCTGTGTGGTTTAAGAGGAGAAAAGCTGCTAACCCTAAACCACCCTCATGTTTTTTCCTGGGATGTTGAGCCCAGATGCTGCAAACCAGCTGGGTGGCATCTCATCCCGGCTCTCTGATCCCTGCAGTGGGGTTATGGAGACCCAGAGAGGGATGTACCCATGGTGGGAGCCTTTCCCTCGAGGCATGTTGGAAATGGTTGTGCTGTCCCTCCAGCTCCCACATCCTTCTCTGCCTTTGTGAGCTTTGTGCTGCCCAGGTTGGTGGCCATTGCTGGCTGTTCCAAGCTTATCCCCGTGCTCTCCACAGGCTCTGGCTCTGATTGAGCTCTACAACGCTCCCGAGGGCCGGTACAAGCAGGACGTTTACCTGCTGCCAAAGAAGATGGGTGAGTGAAGGACCCGACTTTTCCCTAGGGAATCTGTGTGCCAGCAGTGTCAGGAGAACTCAAACCTGGGCTGGGAAACACTTCCAGAGGGACAGTGAGTTCAGGGAAGCCACCAGAGGCAGTGACCTTAAAATACATGCGGGTTATTTGATTTATTTTCATAGGCATCCCCCATCCCGCAGCCTCCCTTCTCCGGGATTTTCCATGCCCTCCTTACGCCCTTAGGGGCACATCCAGCCCAGGCTTGGGCTCAGCTCTGCTTTGGGTGATGGTGAATCTGGGCTGCTGCCCAGCCAGACCTTGCAATCATCACCTGCCCATGTTGTGGTGGGGAATGTTGAGCCCCTGATCCCGTTTTCCCTCTTCCCCCTTCCAGACGAGTACGTGGCCAGTTTGCACCTGCCGTCGTTCGATGCCCACCTGACGGAGCTGACGGACGATCAGGCCAAATACCTGGGACTCAACAAAAATGGGCCTTTCAAACCCAACTACTACAGGTGAGAACTGCCCAGGCAGGAGCTGCCAGCTCCCCATGGGTTTGGAGCTCTGCCTCCAGCTCTGGGGTCTCCAGCAGCAAAAGGATGTGGAGCTGCTGGAGCATGTCCAAAGGAGGCCACGGAGGTGCTTTGAGGGCTGGAGCCCCTCTGGGAGAGCTGGGAGGTTCCCAAGAGAGCTTAGAGCCCCTTCCAGTGCCTAAAGGGGCTCCAGGACAGCTGGAGAGGGACTTCGGATAAGGGACGGAGTGACAGGACACAGGGAATGGCTTCCCACTGCCAGAGGGCAGGGATGGATGGGATATTGGGAAGGAATTCTGCCCTGTGAGGGTGGGGAGGCCCTGGCACAGGGTGCCCAGAGCAGCTGTGGCTGCCCCTGGATCCCTGGGAATGTCCAAGGCCAGGTTGGACGGGGCTTGGAGCACCCTGGTTTGGTGGAAGGTGTCCCTGCCCATGGAATGAGATGGGCTTTAACATCCCTGCCAACCCAAACCAGCCTGGAATCCCATGCCTGGGGGATACCCTTGCCCTGGCACAGCAGCGCCTCCCACGTTCCTCACTGTCCCTTCCTTCTCTCGTAGATACTGACGGGACCATTTCCATGAAGGACCAGACCACACAAGGCAACATTTGAGAGATTATTTTTAAAAATCATTTTTATTTTGGTTTACCTTTTTTTTTTTTTTCTTGACCACCACCAGAACCTGTTTTTACATTTTATCTGTGATTTTAAAGTCAGGTTTTCTTTTCTCCCCCTTTTCCATGATCACATCCCTGTCTGATCTTGCCAGACAACCTGGGATTTATTTGCTTCTTGCTTTCATGTGGCTGAAGCCGCTGATTCCCAGCCCTGGCTCCAGGAGGGGCTTTCCCTTTCCTGCTGTGCCAAGGGCACTTCATTCCTGCAGCAATGGGTTGTTTTGGCTTTTATTTTGTATTTTTTCCCACCTTTCCAGCCCACGTCGGTCTCAGCCGGGCTCCCTGCGGATCCGGAGATGCTCTTCTACCTTATCTTCTATTTCTTTGTGTGGATTATCTGCAACTTCTAAATTGCCTTAAAGAGCCCAGTTTTAGCTGCTAGATCCCTGCTCCGGGTGCTTCCTGGGAGCAGAGTGGCCTGCAGGACACCTGGCAAAGGGGGTGACCGTGCCCAAGCCCAGCCCAGGTCCCTGCACTGAGGTGGCCCAGGTTTGGTGGCCACTGGCCTGGGTTTGCTGGCCACCTGGGTCCAGGGGAGTTCAGTGTTTCAGGGTGCTAATCTGAATCCGGATGGGGGTCGCTTTCCCAGCATTATCCTCATCTCTCTTAGGTTTTTTGTTTGTTTTTTTGTTTTTTTGTTTTTTTAGCCAAACTGCACCTTAATTGAGTTTTAAACATTTTTTTTTTCCGTTTGTTTATTTGTTTTTTTCTTCCTCTTTTCCTTTTTTGATCCTTACAGAGATGTTTTAGAGGGCGGGGGTGTTTTCAGATGTTTTAAAGAGGAAGCACTGGGGACATGGCCGCCTTCCCATCTCCCCCTGGGAAGCGCTGGGTGGTGTTGAGGGTGTCTGGGGTGGGTTTTGGGGGTGTTTCACTATTTTTTTTTTGAGCTGGATGCAGAGATGAGCCTTCCCCATTCCCCAGCCTGGCCCCTCTGCTGCCTGTCACTGTTTCCCTCACCCTGTCCCCGTGTGTCCCAGCTGCTCCCATCACCTCCTCCGTGCCCTCCCTGCTGGCATTTCCCTCTCCCAGCTTCTGCTGGGGTGTGGGAAGCTCCTTCCAACCCACTGAACTTCCTCTTGGCTATTTTTATCCCCCCCAAATCTCCTCTTCCTTTCCCCCCCCCAAGGGAGGGATGGAGCTGCTGGCACCTCCCGGATCACGGAGCTGCTCCTTCCCCCTTCGCAGGGATCCACCTGGGCGGGTCCTTCCCGGGGAATTTGCAGGTCTGGGGGTGCAGAGCTCCTTGCGGGGCCAGGAGAGGGGAGAGGCGCTGGTGGCCGAGATCATCCCCCTCTCATCCCTCCCCCACATCCTCTGACTGTTCCTCCTTCCCACCCTGCCTGGTCTCCTCCTGGACGGTCGCTCCACAGATTTTGGGGATCACCTGCCTCGCTCCCCCACAGATCCTGGACATCACCTGGGTCCCCTCCACCATCCCCCAGACCTCACCAGGGACGGCTTGGCGAGCTGGGATGGGCGTTTGGGGGAAGGATCGGGAGCATCCCCCCTTCCCTGTGAGCCCCCCACGCCCGGGGGTCCCGGGCCCCCCGTTCCCACCCATCCCGGGCGGAATCTCGGCGCAAGGGCTCCGTGTCTGGATAAGCCATGCTGGGGGAGCCCGGGGGTGACGGCGGCGGCGGCAGCGTCGGGCCGGGAGCGAGAGGTTTATTTTGTATATGAATGATTTTTAATGAATGCAATATTAATCCTTGCAGATGAGCAATAAATCATTAAAGTCTAATTAAACTATTAGGAAAAATGAAGCGCTTTTGGTTGTGGGTGGTTTATTTGGTGCCTTGGGGGACCTCGAGTTGTTTCCGAGCCCAAGGGCAGGGCTGGAATCTCCCTTTGGCCACCTCGGGGTGGGGATTGGGTCCCGCCGGAATTCTCTGAGCGCTGCCAGAACCCTGAATTTTGGGGTCTCACCCTCTTTTAAGCCCAACGGGCCACCTTAACTTGGAGTTTAAACCCTGTCAGGTTCCTCTGTCGGGGTCTGACTCCTCTCTGAGCCCCACCAGGTCCCCCCCTCCTTGGGGTCTGCCCCCCCC